>JAPYZB010003023.1:0-16152 GCA_030522745.1 Eupelmus kiefferi | reverse complement strand
ATTAATTAATATGTTTGAATTATTGAATTCGGGATAGCGCGAACGCAGTCCCGGCTAACAAAAATTGTGCGTCCGAAATATCCACATTAGGGATACTCGCAAGGGTCAGCTCAACCGTAGTGCAATGGAAGAGCCTCATCCTGGAGGAACCGCCTTCTTGATCAGGGTAGCCTCTACGCCAGGTAAGTATGCTTTTCGCCATCGCTTGCTTCTCTTTATGTTCTGTGCATCACTTTTTCTACTGCGGGAGGATCCCTCGCTATGTTTACACCAAGGGGTGACTTGCTACCTCGCCCCCTGTCGGTTACCCTAGGTAACAATAACACACATTTAGACCAGGTGAGGTAAGCGCTGTGCGTCTGGATATAGTTCATACAACGAGAGAAGTAAGCAGCTTACTACTACGTGAGGGGTAAAATGTCACACTGTGAATCGTTTAGTGTGTGTTTGTTTCTAACTTTATTTTATTGTCGTCAGTTTAGTGAAAAGAATGAGGTAGGGTTGCTTGTAAAAAATCATTTTACGAACGATTATGAGCTTTATTATATTCTTACATTTGAATACATAAATGTTTAATAAATTGTAATTGGATTGCAATTGTAAATTGTATAAAAGAAAAACTTGTTATTCTTTCGAACTAATAAACTATCTGTAATATTTATGCATTTTCGTGGTAAGCAGCATCAAAGAGCTTTTTCGTGCATACAAAACCGCATAACTGTCCATGAAGTTCAGACTATACGGGAAACGTGTATTTAATGAGTTATGAACTTGCTCGTATAGCGAAGTAATTCAGCGTGTATAGAGCACAAAAAGTAAAAATATTAATTACCAAAAGTTCTTTATTATAAATAATTTTATGTTAATCAATGAATATATATTTAAAAAATAGTAATACTTTGAATTACAAATATTATTAATGAATCAAATTTCTACAACAGTTTTCATGCAAAAATATATTCACTACATAAATTTAACTTTATTATTATCTATTAAACGTAAATCATATTAATAAAGGATTTCCTGTTTTATTACCTGTACAATAGACCTAACAATAATTGAAATATTTTATGTCTCGTCAAAGTGCAAATTCGTACATACTTTCGCTGAAATTCAAATAACATTATGAGATTTATTATTGGTATAATTAATATAAAATTTTAAAAATGTCAAATTAATTGAATAATATTAATAAACTTAAACCCGTTCAAGAAATTAATCAGATTGCCCATTATAATGATAAATGGATAACATTATTATGAATTGAAGACGAACATATATATTTTTACATTTTAAGTAATAACTATAAATTTTATTTTGTAGCTCTGCAAATGAAAAACACATAAACGCCTAGTCTCTCTCAACCTCCAAAAAATATCCAGTATGAAGTAAGAATTATCATCCCCATTTCTCGAGAATTAAAGAAACAATTGAAAACGAAATCTAGCGAATTACAAGCGTTTAATAATGACGAGGATCGCACATTCTTTTCGTTGCGGTCGAGCTCCTTGATCCCTCGTTTAACCGCACGCGGCGAATCCCTTACTCTTGGATTCAATTCCGCAGATTTCGCAATCCCCCCGTATATATCCGAACGTAAATTGAAGCGACTTTTTTGCCCGGTACGTGGACTACGATGCGGTCGCAGATTTGCACGCGTGCGAGCGCATTAATCGTATATGGGGCCCAGGAGCTGGACCATCGGTCCCCCGGCGGGCGCGAAAGTCGCGCAGGCGCTCGATCAATGGCTCCGCTGGCGTCGCTCGTTCTCCCCGTTAATCCATTCGTCAGTCGCGTAACGATCCGTATCGCGACAAAACCGATGTTTACACAGAGCTTAGAGGACGCTGGACTCGAGGAATTCCCGTGCTTTTCATGCGAAAAATCAGCCGGGCGAGACCTTTATTTTATCGACTCTGTTTTATATTGGATTTCCGCTGATTGAAGATCGTTCTCTCGAGTATCTGAAAATTACATTTGCCCGGGACTAGAGATCGTTTATTTAAATTGATAATATAGTTTAGCTACAAATCGAGTGAAATTCTACAATTTTGTCATTGCAAAATATATCTATAATGTAGTTCACTATAACTGTTTCAACCCAGCGTGTTCAAATTACTTCTAAAATGAAATCCAATATAGCAGAAAAAAAAAACGAATCCCATATGGCCAGATGAAATGAAAGTAGATAAACCATCCGATAGCGAGAGATAACCAAAGCAACCAAGCGTAGGCGAGATACTAAGCCATCCGATAAGCAAAATTTTGAAGTGTAGCGTAAACACAGGCGCGCGTTATAAGTGCGCTTCGTGACATATGGCTTAACTAGCCGTTCGCCTAAAAGCCGAAGAATGCGTCATGCGCGCGCGAGCGCGTATATATCGCGATTCTCGTAAATGCACACTGCAGCGCCGGCTGCGCCCGTACGGCTGTTTGGTGATGTATGACTCATGTCGCAACGATAACGGAGAGAGCCAGGAGCTGACCGCGCGAAAATGCCGGGCTTCTCCGCGACGGATAAAAGGGGGAGACTTTTTCGTACCCTTCAAACTTTTTTAACGTTCTGCGCGCGCGCACACTCTCTCTCTCTCTCTCTCTCTCTCTCTCTCTCTCTCTCCTAGTGTCGTTGTACTTTTTTTATTGTTTTGTTTTTACCGCCGGCTTTTTTATGGACTGATGTCGTGTAAATTTCAAATTTTGTCTTTTATATGGCTCTCTTACGAGTGCTTTCAAAATTATTAATGTTACTGGAACGTTTGCTTGAATGGACTGAGGAACGATAAGGTCCCTGTGCCATATTGATATTCAAAATGTTGTTAAACAAAAAATAGTTCTCTTCAATATTTGCTGTAACATTATCTAAATTTTACTTGAATGGATTTCCATTTTAAACACTTAAAAAACTTTTGCCTGATTTGCTTTTGCTTTTAAAATTGTTGTTGCAGGTACACTTCAAGCATTTTGCTGGAATGTTAAAAAAAATATACGCTTCACCTATCTGCAAAAATGGAACATTTTTTCTTTTTGAAACTTGGTGGAAATACAACGAATTTTTTATGAGATATTCCACCATCTGCATCACAACGAAAACAAATATATACAAAATATTAAAGTTAGTTATAAAAATAAACACCATTTTATACTGATATTAAAAAAATTTTAAATAATAAGAACGATCAGTTTTTTAAATTTTTAGCCATAATTTGAGGAAATATCAAAATTAAAAACTAGCTTTTTTCTCAGATATTCAAAATATTTTACAACAAAATAATAATTATCTAGTAAAAATCTATCAATCAATTTATTTTCATTGTAATAAAATGTTATTTTAAATTATCATTCAAAAAATCGCTTTATTCACGGGTGTGAAATGTATCGATATATTAGTATATAAAAATTGTAATCTGTTTCCATCAGGACAGAATAAGGCGAATTACATAAAAAAAATCTAGTCATGTAACTGAATTTAATTATAAAAGATTAACTATAATTTTAATACTTACAATTATGTCACAAAATGTTGCAAGAGATTTGAAATTGTACTTACCTAAAACAAAAAATTAAAGGTTAATTAGTCAAGAGTATCTATATATCATTTTTTTTTATAATACAAACATAAACAAGCACTCTAATATGATAATATACAGTTTGTTGGTAAATAAATATTATCAAGACGTCTAATTATTTATTTGCTATTACATTTTATTGTAATTTTAATTTACTTGAAGCAAAAGTTAAAATCTTATACCTATGAGTAACGTACAGTGGGTCATGCATACGTTTGGGAATTAAGCGATATATATGTTTTTACTGAATTGAATAAAACTGAAGTTAAGGGAAAAAATCATTGAAATACAGGATTTGATTTTTGGGAGGCGGAAAAGGTCTACGATATTTCGAAAGTCAGAATTTGGATAGTTCAACAGCACACAGTACTAACCGATACCGAATCTGTAAATATTCGAAATGTAAATTTTAGACAGTGTAAATATTGGATGTTCAAAATGTAGACTAATAAGTACCAAATAGAAAATTTTTCGAATGTTTGTTATAACGAATATCTTAATAATAAAAAGAAAAATTTCCTAAATAAGCGCAGTAAAATTTAATTCTATGAAAAAGGGTAGGTATCATTTAGTAGATTTTACGATTCTACTTTTTCAAGGTATTAGAACTTAAAAAGGCGAAATACCCATACTTTAATAATAACATTTTTGATAAGAACTATAATACTAGTATAATGACATGAAATTTTAATACAGTTATCATTCTCAGAGAATATTTGGAAGTCTACGAATTTGAAATTTTCTTATTTGAGCAGTACATTTATCTATAATTGAATCTATGATTTTACAATAATTTTCTCTATTCTATTTAATAAGTATAAACATCTAATTTGTAGATTTGCACATCGCTTTTTCAGACAAAGTGGAATCGCGCAGATTTTTAACTGCTGCCCACCCTTAGAATTCCATAGCAAACCATTGAAACATCAGACCCCCCCCCCCGTCTTCTTTTGAACAGAAATCATCCCTATGATTAAATTAGAGGGCTTTGTTAAAAGACAGCCCTTATAAATCGACGAAGCAAAGAAAAGCGAGTGCGCGTTACGTCATTCTGAGTCACGATAAAATAAAAGTCTACTAAGCATCCAAAAGACATAAAGATAAAAAAGTGAAGCTCATCTAAGGATCGTGGGATCACGAAATACACAAGGGAGACAAGCCGTGCGCGCACACGCCTATTGATCGGCTGGCTTTTAACGCTCGCTCGCGCCCCGCCGTCATTCAGGTCATTAGTTTCGGGCTCGTTTACCTTTCCGGTTAGTCGGCTGGCCATGTGCGATCCTAATTTCGAATACTGCCGAGTACCCGCTCTCGTCCCTCTTTTCTCTCTCTTTCTCTCTGCAAACTTGCATATACGACACGAGCCGGAGCCTTTTTTCCATTCCGTCGAATTTCCATTAATCTCGTCGCTCACTCGCCCCCTCCCCTCCTCTCTCTCTCTCTCTTTCTCTCTGTACGTACGCTGGGACTGAATGACACTCGATCGGCCAATAACAGCTTTGCCCAATGACCTCCTACGCGCGGACAGCGACAAAAACCTGCTGCTGCTCGACTGAAGCAGCTTGCTCCTTTTTCTCTTTTATTTTCCACATATTTTTTTGGCGCCCAGAGTCGTGTCGGCCAAGGGCCTCTCGGCGCTCGCTCTCCCCCCCCCCCTCTCTCTCTCTCTCTCTCTCTCTCTCTCTCTCTCTCTCTCTCTCTCTCTCTATCCCTCTCATCGTTCTCGATTTCAACCTCGAAATTGCCACAGTATCAATAACGCTTTTTTTCTTGAATATTCGTTTACCTGGAAGACTCTTGGAAAATACCAAGAATTTCGCATGGAATAAGACTATTTAGCTTTTACAACCTCATTGATTTCTAACTTTTACCGACATAATGTGAGTCTCGTGATTAACCTTGTTTTTAATTTATTAAGTTGGATCGGGCGAATTACGTTAATGGAAAATTAATTTTTGAAACACGATATTTTCTGTATAAAATGAACCATAATTTTTTCTATTTATTATTATATTATCAACACCATTACACTATACAACAAGTAAAGCGTTGTAATGCTATTTCCTTCAAGAGCGGGGAAACTTAAAACTCGCGATAAGCCCAAGCCGTCAGTCAGTTTAGGATGAGATTAATAGTTCATAAAATACTTCACCTTAAAAAACTAAATGAATTAAAATACTGAATTAGTAGATAAACTTTAAGGCTCGCTGTCAATTACAAAAATTAATCGAAAAAAAAAACTTTATTTTTATAAACGCGAGAGTTTGACTTTTGGTCGTGTTATTCATCTGCGTGGTGAACTGGCAAAACAGCTTCCGCCCGATAACACACTACCGATAGACTCCAATCACGTTCGGCTTTTCCAGATTAGCGAAGGATCGAGAAGTGAATCGCGCGGTTTCTCCTCGCCTGCTAGAAATTCCCTGTGCAACAACATCTATTCAGTGAGCGCCTGAGCCAAGAAAATAATGCATAATCTTGTAATATGAAAAAAATTTTAATTTTACAAATCTTTTTTTATTACAAAAATGAGAGTAAAAGCAAAGGAAAAACTTTTTTAATAGCATGTCACTTTTTACTCCTACATATTCGAAACGTAATATAAAGTTTAACTTTTTGCACTAAGCCTCTCTCCTATATATCAATCCAACATCGCAGCCAAGTTCGGATAAGAATAACTAAACTTCCGCAAACGACGTTACTTCATTCCACTAATTATTTAAACAAAAAGATTGGAGCCCGTTGAAAACGAATCTAAAAGTAAGCGCAAAGAATGAAAGCCGCGCCATAAAATATTCAACGGGTCGCGAGGAGAGTAAGTATAAGTTTCCGTTCGCGAAAGGCCCGAGCCCGGGCCCGATGAAAATTAGTAAAAATTAAGGCTTCCGCCAGGCCGGAGCTCGAAATTACAACGCTTCTGAATTCGCCGTCTGGTTCTACTTGACTTGCTGATTTGTGACTTGGTCTCGTCCGCGGGCGGCAAAGATCCGCCGAATGCTGAATAATTAAGGCTTGACGCTCTGAAACGAATAACGCTAGCTGCGCTTTTCTTCCTCCCCTCTTGAATTTTCGGCCACAATTGTCCCCGGCCATTGTGGCCGCGTAGCGCACCGCGAGAAACTTTTTGCCGCCGCGGCGTCAGGCTACGCCCACGCTCCTCATTGTTATAGGGCCGCTCTCGGCCGAAATTCCTATGCGGTTGCGAAGTTGGCCGGAAAAGCGGCACGTTTGGAAATACAACTTTTTTGCGCCTTCATTGAATGGACAATTTTTCGAGCTTTTTCGGGCTTTCGCTTGGTTGAAAATTTCAAAGCTTTCGCTTTTCAAGCACGATGCTTTCTACTTTATAAACAAAAAATAATAATACTATATCATCTGCATTTTCATTTATTATCATCATTCGTTGCTATTGTTTTCCAAAATCCATCAAGGCGTACCTATACATAAGCGAGCGCGAACTTTCGATTTTTTCCCAACAATGTCACGTCTCAGTTCCCGCGAGAGCAAATTAAACGGGATACATCCTCGCGTCTTTGCTGGTGCTCGCACAATGCCGCCTGTCGCCGCGGCGCTTCGCTGACTTTGTATATATATATATATATACACCTGTATACATCGACCGGGGCACCATTGTGTAGTTCAGCCGGAGCGAACGTGATTTACGGCAACTTTTATTTGGACGCAGCGGTAGGGTGCGTGCCGTAAATTTATAATGCAAATTATCTCTTCTGCTCTACGAGGCAATGTTTTGCCGCGCTCCTGAGGGGCATTATCAATTGGCGATGAGCTCTTGATTTGAGTGATGAGGCAAAATTTATGTATTTTAATAATTTACCGGATTAATTTTAAATTGCGTGTAAGCGGAAAGATGAAGGTATCAGGGGCTCAGTTTGACGGGGTTAGGGTTGGTGTAATGGAATTAATTCGCATTACTGAGAGATTAATAATTTTTCTACTTTATAATTCAATTTTTTAATAACAATAATTTTGTTTCAGACGAAAATTCTTTTTAATGCATTTAGAGGTTATATACCTATAAAAATCAATTTAAAATCCTTTTCCAAGCAATGACTTGCATAAATTAGAATTTGTAAATGTGTAAATTTAATTTCTTTGAAATGACATTTCCTAATTAAAAGTTTCTGGTATCTTAATCAATTCAAAATAAATCTTATTGAAAGCAATTACTTGATTCTGATTTCTAAATTCAGAATTTAAACAAAATATGAACTTCCGTAGACTAGTCCGAAATCATTTAGTGATGTAGGTTCATGTCGGGGTAATATTTTCTAAATGTGGAGATCTAATTTATAATTGAGTTACGTGAATCACTAAAGGAGCTAAAATATTAAAATGGACGTGTCCCAGTCTCTGCTAATACGGATTCTAAATAATGTCTAACATTAAATTTTTACCAGCACATCCAATCTGAATTATCAATGATAAAAAATGATGTTCAATTAATATCCAATAAGCTGCTATCTATCCAATTTCCGCTCGCGTGCAATATTGAAAATCTCTTTTTCTCGGGCAAGTATCAGAAATATTTCGATCGAAACCTAAAGCTTCTTATTCCTTCTCTCTGCAAACTAACTGACGGAATTTTTCGTAGAAAAATTCGAATTCTCGGAATACCTACCCTCAAAAAATAGCCTATTGCATCGCGGTGCTGGAAATAAAGCAGCGTGCGAGCTTTTACGTGTTTCCTCAATTTTTATCTGTAAGAAGAAGAAGCAGAGCCTTCTCTCGCCTTTTTTTCTCGAAATACCGAAGCGGGCCTCGAAAAATGAATAGCCACCATTGGCTTGGCTTCTCCCCCACTTTTGCTTATTTTCAGCTGGGTAGTGGCAAGAGAGATGCAAGCTCTTCCTACTCACAAATAGAATTGCGCAGTTTCCGGGTCGAAACTTTTGTGGACATTTGATCAACCTTTTTGATGGGGAAGCATGCTTTAACTGAGCTATCGAGTAAAGAAAAGAAAATATTAATTTTAAAGCTAGGCAATTATTTTAATTGAATATCGCTTTATATTTTAATATAATACGATGATCGCATTGGAATTTATTCGGATTTTATAATAACTTATATACCAAAGTCGCCTAGCTGCACCATGAACTTTTATGACTTGCTCTATATCGAAATAAGTGAATCAAATGAAAAGTTATCCGATTTATTAAAACGTCAGTCTCATCTGAAAGAATAATTAACGTCTTCCATCCGGTGGGACAAACGGCAAGAAAACATAGTAAAATGTCATTAAAAAATCAAGGTATTTATATAGCTTATGCAGGAAAACTTAACAAGCGGGAAAATTCAATTCCGCAGACGCCCGTCGTAATCTCGGCTGCGCGAAGGAATTCAAAGGCCTTGTCTAACGAGGGCCCAAAGCGTGATAACGCGCTGGCCGTGCGCAATAGTCACGCATAATCAACGATGCGCGGAGACGAGGTGGGAGGAGGCCGGGCGCGTATAACGGCCCTCTGCGCACGTGTATTCGCGACGCAGAGCTGGCGCGCGCGCAGCGAATAACAGCCCCATTAAACTGACAAACGTCGCGGCATAAGCGCCGACGCGATACCAAAGGGATACGAACGAACACGTCGCCTGGAATGAGAGAGAGAGAGAGAGAGAGAGAGAGGGAGAGAGAGAGAGAGCGAGAGAAGCGTGCATAGGCGTGTTGTCGGTAGCTACTTGTCGTCTGTGTTTTTAACGACGCGTGCCACGAGTAAAAATCTGGCGTTTACGTCGAAGGCTGCCTCGGCTTTTGAGTGCTCTCGTCTCTAACGCTTATCGGTTATTGTGTTTAATGCTATAAAAACGCTGAAAGCGAATGAATACGCATGTGCGGCGATTTATGACCCGCGACTTTTCGCTATTTATTGAAGGGATCGCAGTTTTTCAAAGCTTCTGTCCCGCGTATAAACGAAATTTTCCAGCGATATTCGTGCCGGTCGTTTTAAAGCAATTAGTTGATTCAAGGAAAATCGCAAATTCACCAGATTTTTTTCTCGATGACATTTAGCGGCTCAAATGGAATATTAATGTTATTGATAGTACAGCATACCTATGTAGTTAAATTATATCAGAATTCCATTAATCATAAGCGCCCTATATGTTTGTTAATTGAGTCGTACGTGCCTGCTACAGCGAAGAGTCATTGAAAGGATAGTTTTGGCTGAATATGATCCAGCTTACATTCGTGCATAGCGCACAGCGAATTCCGTTTGAATTCTAAACTATATATCAAAATCAGCCTGCCGCTGCTTCAAAAGGTATCATAATTTAAACACATCAAGCAGCCTTCGATTTATCAGATATATTTTACTTAATTCTGCAAAATGCTTCAATGAGATTTTCATTAATGGTTAATTTAATTATTTTCAAATGAGGATAATATACGCGGTAAAAAACATATTTACGTGCTTCGCATATTTCACTAATAGACGATTGCCTGTTAATTTTTTTACTGGATATCAATAATATTATCTTTTAAATTATAAAAATTTAAAATAAGTATAACAGTGAAACCTACTTTTTTACTCGTTTGTGTATATACCTCAATTTTTTGTTCTAAGCGACATTATACTTATTAGATCCAGAGTGACCAAAGTTTAAATGGTTAATTTTGAGATTATAGAAGGGTTACAATCGATTAATAGAGTCAAGATAACTAGGATTTGTTTTTAATAATAGGTTTGTAGAATATATTTTTGATAAGTTTATGGTACGTGCCTGCATACATTGTAGCAATTAATACGACAGAAAGAGTACTAGTATGATGTAAAAATTATCGTAAGATCTTGAGATATCAATAAGTGTACTATTCAAAACTACTCTTATACGAGGATAATTTTTGTATACAAAAATTTCAGTACAGTTTATGACTGGCTTACAAAATATTATAATAAATTTAAATGTTCATTTTACTTATAATACATACAGAAAAAGAATATAATAAAAATTACAGTAGTAAAATGCAAAATTGTACATTTTAATTTTTTTAGAGTTTTCCTTTTTTAACGCAAGGGAACAAAATAAAAAATTTTTAACTTATAGAATTTTAAATTCATATATTCGTTGACTGTAAATATTTTAAAAAAATCTTTACTTTTTGTTTATTTTACAGGTCATTGCTAATCTAATTAAGATATCAAAACAAAAGCATCTGGCCTAGATCGAATGACTGTGATCAGTTCCTGAGAACAGCACATGAATTTCAATTATTTTTTCTTCAGCTATTCCTACGATATCAAATATATAAAACTCTTAAATAACTCTACATTTGAAATTCATTTTGTGTAATTTTAAATTTTCCTTAATTAGTTAAAATTGCTCTTTTGTTATGAAATTAGCACTTCTCTCATAGTTTTTAAATCTTATCAATTTAAGAAATTGATTTCGATGAAAAAAAAAAAGCAAGTATATATTTTACTATAAAAAATAGTAATTATTTTACAATACAATATAATAAAATAAATACTCATTCATAATAAATAAAAATGAAAACAATTAATATATTTTTTTTTTAAAAAATATTAATCTGAAGTGTTTGTAAGCCTTATTACTTAAATCTTCATTGCACATTTATAGTGCTGTAACTGCGTGCGTCTACTTACAGCCTCTTATAGAATTTCCGCAGATCATTTCATTCACATTTCACACAAATGTCATAGTCGAAAGAGAGAGTGGGAGAGAACCTTGTCGATATTGGTCGAGAGATAAGCACCCAAGCCAAAGTACGGCGGAGAGTCCAAGTCGGACTCGAGATCAGTGAAACATCCGGAGCGGAAAATACACGTACCTATAGACACAAACTGTGCACGCACTATGCATCGTCTTCCGCGCCTTTTAGCGTAATTGACTTTTCCGTCGCTGCAACCTAGCTCCGAGCAAGGATATCCATATTCTTATAAATAGGATTTCTCGTTTGTCTCGATTTTTAGCCCCCAGGCTATGGGGGTATTGCTGCCTTTTTTCGCGTGGCCAAATGAAAAACGTGATGGTTTTTCGATTCTGATGGCTGTGTTCCGTGCGAGCGAGGATCGCATGCGGGCACCCTGAGCGCCACATCTCTCTAAGTGCAATTTCTCTTCTAGCTTGCAATATTGATGCATGAGACTTCGTTCTCTTAAAAGAAGAAGAACTTAACGATATTCCTTGACTTTTTCATTTTATCTAGCGTATTTATTTAATTTTAAAAGCTTGATTTACGAGAAATTTCACGAGTGATCAATATTTTATTGATAATAAATTTGCGAGTTCGCTTTGGAGTGGTTATTAAACTTATTTATTTGCACAAGAAAATAAAAATAATTCTATATTTTACGTATTTTATAAAACATATTTGCCGAAATAATTCACGAAGAAATTTATTTATTTAGGCCAAATCATTGTGATTTTGTTGAGTAGGTCTAACAAAGATGTGTAATTAACAGCTGCAACAATTGCATTAACAGTAAGGTAACATACAGGTTCTAATTAGGATCTCTTTAATTTTCTATTAGGAAATTTAGATGAAAATGATTATTCCCAATTTTATAACGCATAAATTATAAAGCTACACATGTACTAGTGCAATTAAAGCAACCTCTTATAAAATCTCATTTCATCAGTAGGTAAACATGATGAAGATAATTCATTCAAATCAAATATCCATTAACCGCTGTCGATACTGAAGAATATCAAAGCGTTATGAAGAATTAAATGACATTTTATAGGATTATTAAATTATTGAAATTATTGATCAGCACCGTAGGCAGTAAACATGTTTAGCAAACTTTAATATCTAATAACCTCTAAATTACGCACGTAATAGCCTTTGGCAATATTGCTCTATTAATTATTTACATTTTCAGCTTCATCATAAACCACGCTCTGATTTAATATTTATTGGTTGGCCGAATTAATGCAAAGTTATTCTATTATCATGGGTTCCTGCATGTGCAGCGATAAGTCGTTTGACTGACATGATCATGCGAGTATTAAAATTTTACGTTTGATATGATTAAAACCGATGTTTTGAGTAGTCAACCGCCAACAATCAAGAAGTGTCTGAATAATTCTCGAACCATCTCGACTCGATCAGATTCGAATATCTAGCGGTGGCAAATAAATAAGTATTTGCTTGCACACTAATCACCTCGTGTGTCAAAGTAGCTGGCAACCGAAATTAAAGGCCCACTTCGCACTCCGGCCATTTCGCTCGGACTAAGTGACGCGCTTTTCCGCGAACCTCCCCATCAGACGACGTTTTACGAGTACGCGCGCGCGCGCTCGGCATCCGAAATAACCATAAAAGTCCCTCTTTTTTGCCGCAGCGAACCGGCGGCGGCCATAAAAAATGCGCGCCACTGTCGGTAGGCAACGACTGAAAATCGCAGCGCGGCCTCGATCACTGTACGCCGCGCGCTCGTTAACGCCGACGTTTCCTGCGCGGAAGGCAGCTCGTGCGGCCTAGAGTAATTACAGTCTTCGTAAAGCCTGCGCCAACGAAAACTGCCCCGCGGCAACTTGACGAGCGATTCGTGCGTCAAATCGACGAGCCGGCCTATATGGCTTTGGCTGCATGCGCTTTGACGCGTGTTTTTCTTTTCAACAGACTGACCGAAATTCTCGAAAGTTAGCTGACACCCCCTAACGTTTGCATGACTTCACTTTTCTCTGCACTGACGAGTCTTCGCTAAATTTGCCATCTTCGCGCTGCGGATCAATAACTGGAAAATTCAAAAGAAGCTGATTTTATGTTACTAGGAGCTCGAATCTACCTAATAAAGCTTTTTGCGCTATGAAGGACGTCTCTAAGTAAAAGCTAGAATTTTTTACATTTAACACCTACTTTTTTCTTATTATTAATATACTTGATTTATTAGCCCAACTATTTATTTACTATGCCTCAATTTTTTAATTGAACTAATAAAAATTCAAAATTTTTTCCGAGGGTGGCTTCAATGAAGAGAAGGCAGTTATCAGTCATGGAAAAAATCTATTTTATTCTCACCTTAACAATAATAGTCACTTATTTCTCGAAAAAGCGCGCATAAAGTGAAATATTGTTCTCGCAAATCTCGTGGAAAAAAATAATGAGCTATTATTTCTCTCTTAGGCTGTTATTTTTCTCCTAGGTAATTATTTTTTCCACACGGCGTGCGGGAAGTTCGTTTTTCCGCACGCTTTCTCGTGCAGGAAGTGCTCCATTCCCCATTTCCTCGCTTCGCTCGGGCGGCAAACTACACCCGTGCGGGAATCACCTACTTCCCGCACTAGTTACGTACTGTACTATTCCGCACCGTATTCTTACAGGTTACAGTGACAACAAAAACGTGCATATTAATCTTTTCCTTAAATGTGATTAATGTAGTTAATTTACATAAAGTTTAAAAGCTATATTTTGATTTTTGTAAAAGTTTAATGCTACATTTGAAACTTTTACGAAGATTAAAATGTAGGTTTTAAACTTTTTACTTCCAGATTTTGCATTTTTAAGTTTAGAGTGTACATAGATATTTTTATAATCGTATTGCTTTAAATTATGATCTAAAATGAACTATTTACAAAAAAGGATAATATTACATGTGAATGAATAATGTAACTTCTCACAGGCGAATTAATTCCTAACAGCAACACCTATATTAATTATCGAAGATCGAAACTGCGAAGGGTCAAGTAAAAAAAGCGAGGTAGTAAACCTTGCGCGCGAGCTAGGTACGGCGGCGTTCCCATCCGCTAAATAGCAATATATCCCCTCGTGTCTTATATACCGTGATTAAGCCAGGGGGGCTATCATGCTGGATTTTTCGTATTTCCCGAGAGTGACGCGTCGTCTGTATCGAATGCGTAGGTGGGGTCGGCAAGGCTTGACAGTAAGTCGAGAAATAAAAGGTGGCACGGCCGGCAAAGCCCCCGGGGATACCGAGGGATAATAAAGCCCGCTAAAGAAGAAGCCGGCGTCGTCGAGGACGCTTGTCACGCAGCCTGGACTGGACTCACTTTCTACGTCTCTCTGCTCCCCCGTGGCAGGCGACGACAGTATGTGTACGTGAACCTGGCGTCCCGGCAATAATATTATTTCGGCCGTCCCTGCTCTCTCTCTCTCTCTCTCTCTCTCTCTCTCTCTCTCTCTCTGCCCGTTTGCGCGCGAGCCCGGGGATATACGTAGAATTCATTGCCGATGGCTCTTTGAGCAGTCGCTCAAGCGGCTTTGCGAATCTTAATGAAGCAAGTTCTAGGCCGCTCGGAGGATTTGCGAGTTTTTTCGGCTTTAATCTCACTAGAATTTTTCCCCGGCTAGCTGGTAAAAATGTTCAGCTCTATATTTTTAGTAAGCATGATTAAAAGATGAGTAATAATTTTATCCGCGCAGGCTATACTCCAAATAATCTACTCTCTACCTCTCTCAACTCGAACGCAAGTTCTCGTTATCTCAGCAGTCGGTCCGATCGCAATAGCCCCTCTCCAGTTACTGCAGCTGAATCTCGCAGGAAAAAAATTCGCGTGCACAACTGCAGGCGGTCCACTGCGCGCCCCGAGCGCGCGCGTTTCAATCCGTCGGTAATAACTCTGGGGCCCCTTAACTTTTCTCTCGCTTCTCCCGCAGGGTGTGCGCCGTGCTGAGGCAGTGAGAAGGAAACGAAGCCGGGGTCATAAATTCCGGTAATGCGCGCGCAGGACGTACGGCCCTGCGTTGGGATTCGCGCGCGCGAACCACCGAGCGATCCCCGGAAAAACTGGCCTCACCGATCATTTCGCCGCCAGCGCCGCTCTGGCAAGTAGATTTTCGCCAGTATTAAGAAAGAGAGCGGCAGTTACTCTCGGTTATGTCACTTCGCGCTGGCACAAGCTTGCTATATAACCACGAGGCCCCCCTATGATCACGCCGACCGTTCTTGTTATTGTTGTATATTGGATGCTTATGTGTACGCGCCTGGATGATAGATATTTCGCAGAGGAGGCTTTTCGCCCGAATTTTTTAGCTTTTTCGGCTTTTTCGACTTTGGAACTCGCTGGGTTATTATTGTGATTCATGGGCTTTTGCAACAACGATTTATGCATCGTAGACAGTTTTGTTCGATAAAATTCATATACCGCAAATTTTCTGACTAAATGCGCGCATTATTTCACTGATAAATATAAACTTACATGAACTATATATGTATATGCACAAGTTCAATGAATTTTAGTATATAGAAAATAATTATATTTTAAGATGAACTACGATGGTCTGACAGTATATAATTTTCTGACCGAAAGGAGCTTACTTTGAAATACATAACTTTCGGTAAACTATAGTTGAAGACTGAATAACAGTAGGTATATGTAATTTGAACCACAAGTAAATAGACAGTTGATGATATAGCGACCTGACAACTAAGTTGTCAGGTCGATATATATACATATATTCAAAGATAAGTTGAAAGTTTATAGTTAGTAATGTTTTAACAGTTAACAAAGATTGTTTATTTAATAGCTATAAGTATATGAAATAGACTACAGTACACTGAGAGAAGATTTTTATAAAGATTACAAAACGATTCGGAAATAATTACTATACTTTCGGGGTAACCCGACCACAGACTGTCAAAAGCCAATT
>JAPYZB010003022.1:0-11316 GCA_030522745.1 Eupelmus kiefferi | reverse complement strand
AAACATCCCAAAATTTTAAAATTACAAAAACCCACAGTCATTTTTCGTGACGTTCCATCCTTTTTTCACGAGCAACATCCAACGTAAAATTCTAAACTTTTCTAGATGCTAATACGTTATTCTTTTCAATTTCCAGCTAATAGAATAAGGCAGTACCAACGTATGCTCGCTGAGGAAATGCGCCAGCCCCATGTTTGTCCGCGCTGTGGAAAATGTTACAGGCACTCACACCACCTTAGGCGTCATGTAGAATTTGAGTGCGGTCGTCTGCCGAGATTTGGCTGCTACTACTGCGAGCACAAGACCAAACGCAAAGACGACTTACGCAAACATATCACGATGAGACATCTGGACATGAAGTTTAGATTCATCATTTATGATGATTAATTGTTGTGCAGAACTAGGGGCATGATTGTTGGGATTGGGGAAAAGCGTGTTTGTTAAAACGTGTGATTTATGCACTTTGATAGAGTACAGAATATTAAATTTAAACATTCCAAAACGATGGACGATGCGTTCAAATAATTTAAAAAATTATGGTTTAAGTTTGTTTTATAATTTACGCAAAGTGGATATGTATAAAACGTATAATTGTGAAGAATTTTGCAAAATCCAATCCCTGTGGCAGTGATATTTATTACAGAGTTTAAACTTTTATTATTGAAAAACTTTACATTTGAAACGATATGTGCCTTGAAATTCAATTTTATCAACATATTATTTCTTAACGGGTTAAGTAACATAATTTCATTCTTTTCTTTATGTGATGTTTGGTAATCATAATCAATTTATAATTACTACAGTAATAGTTGCCTATTTTTGTTTTCAAATATATATGTTGATTAGACGTGTAATTGCTTTAAGGGAATATTTTTAAGCAATCGTCTGATGTACGTATAAAAGCAAGTTAAAATTGAAACAAATCATTTTTTAAATTATAATTATATGTAAAATTGTATGAAATAAAGCACATCCGAAGCAAAATAGATATATAATTCAATGTTTTTTGCGATGAGACTTAAAGTTGTAAAATACTTTACTGTGGATTATATAAATCTACTAATACATTGACTATTTACCATGTATAAACCAAAGTACTAAATAAAGATGAGTAGAAGATGATTATTTACATATTTTTCTTACATATTAATTCAAAATGCTCATAATACCAAATATAGCAAAATGTATTTTTCGATCTTAGTGTTAAAATTCTTTCTCATCTCAATTCAATATTTAGCTGCATCAAGTTAAATAAAAGTAATCGCATGCTTTCTTCAGTGAAACTCTTCAACGCAGTGCACCAAAACACCCCTTGCCCCTTTCGTAGACTATGAAAACACTACCCCGACCCACCTCTGTCACCAACCAAACTAACACGTATCTCCGTCTCTTCCTGCTTTCAGACGACCATTCCATAGGCGACCCGCTATCCATGTTCGACATGTACGACCTGGTGACACCCGTACTCGACGAGAGCTCGCAGGAGCAGCTGAAGGCTGAGCTCGGCGAGGACGTCGACTTCAACCTGTCTTCGTTTGCCTGCGGCAGCGACTCCAAGCAGCATCCGAACGTCTGTCTACGCTGCGGCAAGTCCTACAAGCACTCGTCCCACCTGCTTCAGCACGAAAAATACGAGTGCGACAAGCCGCCGCGCTTCGGCTGCTTCTACTGCGAGTACAAGAGCAAGCGCAAGACCGACATACGCAGGCACATACGCATCAAGCACCAGGACAAGGACTTCAGATACAATGTTGATCCGGATTAGAGGGAGGCTGGATTTGGGTTTCATACAGGGTGGATCGCGGGCATACTCTGGTGATCGCTTCGATTTTTCTTTTAATGATGATGGATGCTATGTGATCATTGAATTTTAGGGATTGGTTTATTGTGGACTATTATGTGTGAAAGTTTGATTATTTTTTTATATATCTGATAAAATTATCGTTTAAAATAATTAGAATATCAGTAACAGAAATTTTTATTTAAATAATGATAACTATTATTTGAAGGCATTTTTTCAATATATATTATTTTGAAACAATCAGGTTATTCCAACATTCTTTTATATACCAATCTTTTAATTATTATTTCTTGGTCACCAGAGATTAATCCTAAAAAATATTCACTAAAAAATTCATTTTCTTAAGATACGGGCAGTGTTTAGTATAATAATCACTATAGAGCTTATGGAAAGTTGTTTAAAGAAATAAAATAATTGCATATAATTGCGTATGATTAAATTATTAATGTGATTTACAATTCGAAAGAATTTAAAAAAAATCATTGAAGGATTTTACAGAATAAGTACCTAAAAATAATATTTTGCGTCTTATCATAAAATAGATTTTTGTTAAATAAATTTCATTCTTATTAAAAAATACTTATTGAGTTTATCGCAATTGCAATAAATTTTTTCTAAATAAATTTATTTAATATGAAATCTATAAATGTTCAGCTACATTTTAATTATTGTATAAAATTACTACTTAAGAAATATTTTACTGCACTTGAGTGATGTTCCTACGCTGCCTTTTTTTCAGATCTGTTTTTGTCGTATGTATATTGAAAATCAAATCATTAGGCTCTTTTTATGTGTGAACGTTAATTTAATAAAGCTCAATAATCGAAAACAAAATTAAATCTTATGTGTGTAGTGAAATTCCGTGAAAATGACGTTATAAAAACGTTGAGGTCATGGATCATGAACCAAAAATTGATTAAATTCGTACTTGTAATATTTAGTGTAAATTTAAGTTTGTTCTTATAAACATTTCCAGCGTTTATTTTAGATTTAAAACTTTATAGCAAATTAAATTAGATAGACCGAGCTTGCTTTTTGTTAAAATAAAAAAGCATGTAAAGTATCTCAGAAGGATTAAAATATTGTCTTTATTAAGATGAAATAATTCGTAAAAATGAATACGATCAATTTTCACGTGCGTTTATAAACAAGTAAAAATTGTACATGAACAGCAAAAATAATAATAAACAGATTTACCATTTAAATATTTTTCGAATAAAATTCAATTATTATTATCTCCTTCCAATTCCTATGTTATTATTATTTATTCCAGTAATAAATACTCTAGGCCTATAGATCAATTTTATTTATGTTCGTTTTTAAATCCACTTTATCAAACTTTAAGCCTTATTTTATTCATACTAATTTACATCTTTTTTAATTTCCAGACGACTGTGATGTTATGGACGTCAAGCCGATAATTGAAGATGTGAAACTGCCTTCTCTGGAGTCACAATTTGTGAGCGTCGAAGAGGTGAAATCAAAAATTCGTACTCTTTTTCCATGCGGATGCGGGAGAATCTACAAGAGTTATGGCAATCTCGTGCGACACAAGAAATATTACTGCCCCAATCGTGTTATTTAAGGAACAGACAACGTTAATAATTCAAAATGATGACTTTTGTATAACTTAAGGGTTTGGTGAAACTAAAGAAGATCACTTTTGCGATAAGGATGTTACAAATTATGAATTCAAGGTCTACTTTTTTTTTAACGAAATGAATGCTTTCAGACCATAGATTGAAGCTAATTGGGAAAATTGGAAACTGTTTTTATTAAATTCTTTATTTTTCTACTAGGATATCTACGATAGTTTAACAGCTCATCTCAAAAGCTTCAGAATTTAATAACAAACATTTTCAATTTACTCTATTAGCGTCATGCTGTTAATTTAATTACATTTTACGGTATTAAACATAAAGTAAAGTAAGACTTGATTTTTCGAGTGATAAAAATCGATTGATTTAAAATAAATATAATGATTTTCCAAATTATGTTTACTAAGGTTCAAAATACTTATAAAAAAATTTGTATGATCTGTAATTTAGCACTTTTTCTTCGTTTTACAAGTAACAAGTTTGCGTAATGAACAGTGTTAATGTAATAATTAAAATAAAATAAAACATTAATAAAAAAACTTAGAAAATAAGAACATCCTGTATGATTCACTTAAATTCAGCATAACACAAATTTAGAATCACATTGCCTCCAATTCCTCACATAATTCAGGTAATCAAAACAAGACTCACTTTTTAAATATTACCAACAAAATTTCTCATTTCAGACAGCAGCACCTGGTCAGCTCAAACCCAATCTCATCCATCCTCGTTGTCGTCTTCTAGCACCAACAGCAACGTGTGCATCGAATGCGGCAAATCCTACAGACAATGGTACAATTTGATGCGCCACCAGAAATATGAGTGCGGCAAACCACCGAGATTCTCCTGTTACTACTGCCCGTACAGAAGCAAGCGCAAGGCTGATCTGAAGAAACACAAGGAGCATCGGCATCCTGATTCGAAGTTTAAGTACATCGATTTGCTGCAATCTGAACTAGACAAGGATCCGCTGACTTAGGGATGGTTTGATGGGTGCTTTGCTATCGTGTTATGTTTGAGACTGATAGTTGCTGTGATGAGTGTGGATAGGAAAATTTCGTTTGAATGGTGAAGATGTACGATTACTTTTATTTTCTTTGGATTAGGATAATTTCGAGTAGAATTTAACAGTAGTTTTATGTAAATGTGAGCCTTCTAGGTGTGATAGGGATGACTTAGTTTGTTAAAAAATTTTAAATAGGTATTACAGTCATGTAAATTTTGAGATTGAATAGCTTTATTTTTTTAATATGAATCGAAACTTTTTGAATTATGGATTATTCGAATTCATTTAACAAATCAAATGTAAAATTCATATCATTACGATGCACAAAACATTGTAATAAACCTTTAAACTACCGGGGTCTGAGCGTTATTTCCCATAGAAAATTTCAAATATTATATTAATATCTTATTGTAAGATTTAATCACAAGTAGAGATTAATATATTTAACATTTGCGGCAGTTTAAAGATTAAATTAAAATATATATTATTTGTAAATATTACAAAACATATAATGTGACTTTATAAATAAAGAACGGAATATCTTTGAACAGTTTGGGTAACCTTCTTTCTATTTATTTATTCTCTTCGAAATTTTTTTTTCCAGTTTTATTGCAACCAAGGTCTGAATGTTTTTCAAATTATTTTCTCACACTCCTAGCACAAAATACCACTGCAAAGGAAGCATAACAGTACTTACTATCCCTAGGGAACAAAATAGCTGTGTGCTGTATTCAAGTAACATATTGCTATGCAACGTGATATATGAGTATTCATAAAATAATCATTCCTTTCCTTCTTTCACCCCCTCCCCCTCACGCACAGTAAACACTGTTTTACTCCCTTTATCAGTATGAAGAAAAACAGTATTTTGCGCTCATCATTAAGAAGAAAATTGGTAATATGTAATTCTATAAATAATCACTAACTTGCACCCTCTGCCAGCCTCCATCTCTAGACTAAGTAAATCTAAAGAGCCTCTGCTAACCAATCAATTTTTTTTCCATTTCAGATTTCGATACGTACGAAAATGAAAGTGGCCTCCTATCTCCCAAGGATGAAAAAGTCAATATTTCACAATCTGGTTACAACATCGGCGGTGCGGAAAATGTATGCATCGAGTGCGGAAAATCATATCGACAATGGGGTAATCTGGCACGTCACCAGAAGTACGAGTGTGGTATTCAGCCGCGCTTCAGGTGTCATTACTGTCCTCATCGCAGCAAACGGAAAAGTCACATGGAATCCCATATTTTGATGCGACACAGAAATCAGAGCGTTATTTTCCATATGGATTGAATGAATTGATCAAAGCTTAATAAATAAACTTATATTTATATTTGTAATTAAGGAGGTATTCTTTTATTGTGTTTCCATGGTTGCAATATTACGATTGAATATCGACTTTTCGGTATGTCTATTCAAGTGCTATGATATGTTTTGAACATAATTTATTTCCAGGGATAAAAAATAGATTCGTGAAATGTTTTTTGTGACTGTTTTGTCCGGTATGACTATTTTGTTCGATTATCTCCTACGTAATGTTTTATATATGGAATATAAACTTATTGATGAAAAAATTGTAATTTATCTTATTATGATTCCATCTAACAATTAGTTAATCTTAAGAGAAAGCGGCTTCAATGCTATTTCTTGGCCTAAAACTATTTCAAATAGGTAAATGAAAATTTACCTAGCAGAAACTAGAGTACCTCTTTCAATAATTAATATAATACGTAGTGCATAAAGATTATTAAAAAATATGTGAGAATCTGCAAAGTGCTTTAGCGTGTGTAAATTTAAAACAAAAAATTTTACCAAAAATTTAGTAAATACTATATAATAATAATTATATAAATATAAATACGACTACTTATATTATATATTTAAATTAAATTTAAATCTTTAAGATTGTAGAAATCAATTTTTTACTATTAAGAAAGCTTTTATAAAATTTCATATCAATTAAACAAAAAACTACGTTTGTGTAATTTTGTGGTTGAAATAAAAATACAAATTATTCACTATTATCAATAATTGTATATGTATATTGATGATATTTTAAAAATAATTTAGGTTCACTTATATTCTAAAATTATTTTTATTATATAATATTTTCATATTATTAATACGATAAAGAGCCTCACATTACACAGGGGGTGCCTGGTATTTAACTCTACAATTAATTCTAGAATTTTCCAAATTTATCCTACCAAACTATTTTCCGAAATAAAATATCCTTCCATGTCATACTTTATATGTCTTAATTTGATTGACATTTAACAAATATTTTCTTAATTTTAATCGAGCGTATAAACAAGAACAGCACATTTTAAAACGCATTTAAACACACTGTCTCGCTTTATACTTATTGTTGAATTTTTCGTTATTTCTGCATTTCGCACAAAGGTTAAACATTTTAAGCGTTGTCCATATTTTCATATTTAATATTTTTAGGTTGCACAGCATGTATTACTCTTCACAATAAGTGGCCTAAAATAAATGTATTCATTCTTTTCATTTTTTTTATAGATTACGTGATGTCAATTTAGTATTATTTATTTGTTTCGTACTTTTTCTTTCTAAAAATATGTCATAATCAATTAAAGTATTGTATATATTAAAATACAATCTCAAGAAGAATTAAGATAATGTTTTAATTACAATATAGATGGATTATCATACTAACAATATAATATATGAATTTTGTTTCAGATATAACAACTATTGACGATAAAACATTACAATGTGGTTCAATCAGAATTGTCCAAATGGGAGATTTGTTAGATCCTCCTAGAACAATTGAAGAATCTGATTCGAATACATTCGATTCGCTTGGTTTAGGCAACTATCAGCAATCTGAATTCTTTCAAGAAGGTGTATTGCACGAATTCGGTAAGTATTCAGATTTTAAACTTCACCTGATAAACTTACCATATCAAATAGTAAGCCTGTGTAAAATCTCTTCGATAGTTTTTTGGTTTTTGCAAGGAATCTTTCAATACCATTTTTAATTATCTAAAACTCATGTTGCTGTTAAGTTCAATAGTCAATAAAACAAAATCAAAGTACGATAAGTTCGTTAAATTTTCGAAAACTTAAGAAAATCATATAAACGAAATGTTAAAATTTATTTTTATCGACTTCCTTACTTTTATCAGTTTCAATCAAACTATAACAATATCATTTTATTTTGATTATTTAAGTCATCGACAAAATTGTTTTCATAAGGATTTTTAAGTAATTTAAAATGGAATTAAGAGTTTTGTCATACAAATATTAAAAACCTTATCATGACCTTTTCACAGACTTAATAAATGGAAAACATAATATAAAAAAGCTTTGTTTTTCTTTTTAGTTTCTGTAGATTCGATTAATGCCACTTTGACTGAAACTGGAGTTAAAAAGGCTAATAACCCAATAGATGAGCTCAAATGCGAACGATGTGGTAAAAAGTATATGCACCGGAGTAATCTTCTACGACACGAAAGATATGAATGTGGCAAAGCGCCTAGTTTTCAGTGTGCCTACTGTCCTAAACGTTCTAAACTTAAAAGCAACTTATTTCAGCACATTAGAATGAAGCATAAAAATGAAGCCTTAATGTGGAGTCATAGCGATACTTGACTTTTCAAAATTGTAAACAATCAATTTTAGTATATTAGAATTAGTTAAGTTAAGCGATATTTAAGTGTGCAATAATTTTATTTGAATATCGACAGTAAGATATTAAAATGTTAAGAATATTATGTATATTTAAATAAATGAATGAATTAAATAAAAATAATTTATAACAAATTTTTATTTTTGTTTTCAACAAAATCTTAACAGCCGGCCAATACCATGGTCTGAAAGTCCCGTCTAACCTCAAAACGCCAACTCTTCGACTCCTAACATTAGGGACCATCTATAAATCTAACCATAACCATCAATCAACGCTACTTCTCTCATATATCTCTCATAAGTCTGAAAAATCGTAATCCTTGCATAAACCTCGATAAATAATTCCATCCACAATTTTCTTCGATTTTCCAGGTTTCAGCGAATTTTCCAGTCTGTGGTACGAGCCCCAGATGCCATTGCGCAAGGGAGCGAAGCAGATGGCAGCAGCGGCGGCGGCAAGCGGTGAAGATGGCAACAACGTGTGTCCGCGCTGCGGCAAAACGTACATACATTCCAGGCACTTGAAGCGCCATTTGAAGTACGAATGTGATAACCCGCGCCGATTCTGCTGCTCGTATTGTCCGCATCGCAGCAATCACAAGATCGATATGCAGAGGCACATAGTCAGGCGACACCAGGGCAAAAGCATCAAGTTCTACGTGCTCAAATGAGCTACCTGTGATCGAACTTTGCGGGCCATTATTTCTTTTTTTTTTCAGTTTTTTTTTATGTGTGTTCTTTGATATAAGTTAACGACAAGGCGTTGATTGATGAAGCCTTTTTTTTCTTAATGTTGTGGAGCGAGTAGCTCTATTTTTTAGCGACTGATATTTTTTGATTGCCTTTTCTTTTCTAGTTAAGTAAGAAATCATTTAGGGATTAAGATTAGTGAATTTGTTCTGTTCTTAGTGCAGAAAGAGTTTGTATCAGTAATCATTAACTGCTTATATTTTTCTAGAATTAGAGAATTTTTTTCAAAATTACTTTATAATTGATTAAAAGCTTGTTAAATTTCTAGAGAAAATGCTTAAGATTAAACATACAAAAAATTTTATAAAGTTTCGACCACATTTAATTTTTTTACCAATAAAAATTAATAATTTACAAACTACTACAAAAATATTTAAAAAATCTTAGTGAACTATGTTAATTTTATTCTGAAAAATACGCATTATCGTATCGTTCACTAATATTATAATTCACGTACTGTTGATACAATCAAATTCCTACAATTTACGATCACAATTTATTGAAAGACTTGTGCTTAAAAATTTCTTAAGGTTAAAACAATTTAAAAATTAATAACTTCGAAAAAATCCGCTTGTGAATTTAAGACTTTGTAATAATGGTTATACCAAAAGAATATATTAATAATATTTTTTTTATTTTAAATGATATAATCTATTAAGAATATTTTTTATATTGAACAAGCGAATATGTAATGAAAATGATGTAAATAAGACTTTTTCGAAATATTTTTTTAAATTGTATTTATTAGAATTTTTGATTAAGTAATTCTCATTTAATATAATAGACATAGTTATTGGAGCCATTTATTATTTTGATAATTCAAAGTAATGATTCTTTTATAAAAAGTTAATATGTACTTTATTAACAGTAAAATATCTGATTGGCTAAACGAATGGCAGCATGAGCCATACAATCACGTAAAATAAAAAAACTTTTTTTTATCTTTATTAAATAAAATAACGAAGCTTCTAATAACAAAATCTCTTTCACGAGAATATAAAAATTGCATTTGCTGAATTCAAGCGAAAACAAAAATTTAGAGAATTACTAAATTGTTTCTTTAAATTAGTTTTATCCAAACGTTTATATTGCTAACATTATATAAAAAATAAATTTTATTACATTGATGTAATAGAACTTATGACTTTAAAATGTAAAGTTAATGTTTCTAGAAAAATGTTGTAAAATGATAATACTAAAAATGTTATTTGTGAATAAAACAATATTACAAAAAATGAATAAAACAAATAATTCTTGTAAAAACGCAAAAATGTATAATACTTTCCTTATTCCACTGCTAAGTATTGCTAAATACTTAAACATGTATCAGTAAAAATTTCTTTTTATATTTCGCATGAGGTTTAAATTTAAAAATAAAATATTTTGTATTAGGTTTAATAAAGGTTAATTTTAATAATATAAAACTTTCGTAGATTAGAATTTTTGTTTTAGTC
Source organism: Eupelmus kiefferi (assembly GCA_030522745.1). NCBI lineage: Eukaryota > Metazoa > Arthropoda > Insecta > Hymenoptera > Eupelmidae > Eupelmus > Eupelmus kiefferi. Next base: position 1,047 of record JAPYZB010003022.1, on the reverse strand, counting down.
TTCAATACAGATTTTTCAGAACTTCGAAGTTTATAACACAAGTGAAAATTAGAGTAGATGACAAAAGGTAACACTGATTTGTAAAATTATTGAAATCTTTAAAAATTATAAAAGTTTTTTTATTATGTAACTAACTATTAACAAGCGCCTATAGTAAATTAGCTTAACGTATATAAATACACGTAGAACTTTAAATTTTAAATAAAAATAAAACTCTCGTTTAGATAGAATTCGCCAAAAATAAAAGTGTTTCAATATCTGGTACAATTATCGTTCAAACACTTCACCAATCCAATCGAACCATTAATAATTGCAGCTAATATTTTTTATTTCAGACCCAGTTGAAGTGTACGTGAAAACTGAAACCGAGGAATTTGATCCAGTTATAAACGATACACGGCCAATTCCAGAAAGTGAGTAAACATTTTCCCTACCTTAAAAAAAAGAAATAAAATACTAAACCTCTCCTTCACCTCGCGCAAAAAAGCTCCAGGTTACCAATCTCCAGGCTACTCGTACAGCGGCAGGCCGAACGTCGAGCTGCGCTGCAACGACTGCGACTTCAGCTGCCACACATGCAGCTCGAGCACGGCCAGGAACGTGGCTCTTCAGCCTCCTCAGCTTCGAATCAGGGTCTGTTGCATTACTGTCCGCGTTGCGGTAATGGCTACAAGTACCGTCACCACATGCGCACCCACTATCTGCACGAGTGCGGCAAGCCGCCGCGCTTCAAGTGTCCATTCTGCGACCATATGGCCAAGCAGAAGTCCAACCTGACGACCCACATGCTCAGGAGGCACCAGAGCGAGCCGCTGGTCAATAGGTCCGGTTATACGCGCACGAGGAAGTGAGGATTTTGAGATGTTAGTGGGGAGTTTGAGCGGACTCTGAGGGGGTTGAGGTTGGAGTGAGATAGTGTGAAGAGTTGGAGGGAAGCTATGGTGATTGACATTGGAGATGTAAAGTTTGTGGTTTAGAGAAAGTGGACTCGATTTTTTTTTGAGATATCACGGGCCGCGGAAGCGGCTGTGATGGCAAATTTACGTA
>JAPYZB010003021.1:0-10962 GCA_030522745.1 Eupelmus kiefferi | reverse complement strand
ATATGATTGAAAATCATGTGAGGATTTTATGATTTCGTAGCTAATTCACATAAACATGAGTTTTAAGCCGCAGTTTAAATTAAATGTTTTTCTTTTAAAGCATGGATAATATTTATTGTTTAATAAAAAAAAATTATGAGTGTTGGCAAGACCTTATCAATCCAGCTAATTATCAATACTGTTCCAGTAACGTTTGCCAATACTGGCTTGTTGGCAACCAATGGTGTACCAGTATGGGGCCGTTTGTGCTTTCTTCCATGGGATTCCCGCATCGATCGGCCGGGCTCTGTACCTCGCTCTCCGCTTCGCTCCTATCTTTCGCCCGGCGCGCCGACAAAGATAACAATCTTCGAGAGCTCCATTTTAACCGGGAGCGAGGCCCGAGATTTTTCTCTCCTCTCTTCCCGCGGAATAAAGTCGTCAGCTCGCCCGCGATACACACACACGTGCGCGCGCGGGAGTAAATTTTAATCGCCGGAGGGGGGGAGGAGGAAGCCTTAAGAGGGATATAGAGCCGCACGAGAGCTGGAAAAGCACGCAAGAAAGGCTTTCGAGACATTAAAGCGCGCAGATGAAAAGAGACTCGGCGCGTCTATGCGGGGGAGGAAGCATCTCGCTCTCTCTCTCTATCTCGCCCGCTCTCGTTTTATATAATATAAGCGCGTAATCGAGTGCGCGCACCGCGCCACTTCAGCCATGTACGCGTGTTTTTGCGGGAAAGCTTTTCCTATTATACACACACAAGAGTCTAGCACACTCTGGCTTTTTTCCCCCTCGACTACCGCTTACGTGTATGGGTTTTTTTATTTTTGTTTCGAACTCATTCGAACCAATTACACATCGGCGCGCGCTCCATTTCTGTCCGTCAGTCGCGTCGATCCTAACGGTTTTAATGAACATCCAGGCGCGCGGCTCTGTTTTTTCTGGATTTTAGAAATAGAGGGATACGTATTGAATAAAACGCTCTTTTTTTCACAAATTTCCCGATACACTGAGCGTCTGGAATAGAGACGGCGTCTCTCTGTCTTTCTTGGCGGCGCGCTCGGAAATTCTCTAATAAAAGCCGCTCGCGCGCGAGCTCTGCCTTCGTAATTACATAGCCGAGACATTGTACGGCTGCATAAAGGGAAATCAGGTCGAAAAGACAGATTTATTGTTAGCGGTTCATTGAAATATATATATCCAGGGCTCGCATTGAAAATATTTTAATTATACCGGCGGCGCATTGTAGTCCGAGTAATTTTATATTCAGCTCTCGCAGAAACGCCGAGCGCTAGCCGTGCATATCCCGAGAAAAGTATTTTCTATTCCGAGCCCAAGCTGTTTGTTCCCGCGGAAAATCATCGAAGGATCCAGCCTCGCTGTGTAACCCTTCATTAATTTGCAAACGAGAGCGCGAACCCTGACGAGCGGACTATATCCGCCTCGGAGCGAGAAGAAGAAATCAACTCGTGTTCGTTTTCGAATTCTCCGCTCGCGAGTAGCAAAGCGAAGAAAACAAAGAGCAAGGAACATTTGTTCAGCGCGGAAAATGTTTCAATAAAGAAACACTCGGCGTGCCGATGTATTCAATAAACTCCCATTACCGATGCGTATACACACTTGCACGCAAACACAGACATATAGAGCCTGGCTACGCTCGCAGTGTTTCGCGATCTCCCGGCTGGTGCACGGCATCGCGCCGCCCCTAGGAATGCCTACTTTTACTTTTCCCATTTCAAAGTAAACCGGACTGCAGCGCGCTCGCCGAGAGTGCAGCGCGAGCGCCCGACGAGTATATACCTTCCGCGCGCTCGGGACACGCCGGCTTTTATTTTGCAAATCGGCCTGCTGCGCCTGGCTTTAATGAAACAGATCTGCACTCGCCGCTTTATCCACGCTCTGCTTTTTCTCCCTCGCTGATGAAGCCATTCGGATTTTTTCCTGTATATATAGCTGGATTAATCGTCGGGAGAAATTAAATTATTAACGCTAATTTATAAAGAGATTAGCGCGGATTACACGCGGGGAATCCGTTGGAGAGCGAAAAGACCGGCCCCTTATGTGTATACACCCGCTTGAGCGCATACGCAGTGATTTGCGGAAAAAATTACCAGGTTTGCCCTAGTGTGCAATTGCGCGCGGAGCTCCCTCTTAAGAGCCGAGCGCGCGAGAGGTTTCGTGTGGCTAAATATGTAGCCGAGAGAGAGCAGCTCGCGCTCGGTGCATGTAGGAGTGCCGTATATACACCTTTCGAGCGATTCACGATGAGAACACCTTCGCGCTTATCCCATCCGTCCTGATCTCCCGCTCGAGCGCGTGTATATCAGTTGCGCCTGTGTGGAGGAACAACGCTTGTAATTTCTCGTTAGTGCCGGGGCTTTTGAAAAGCTTGAAACTTTGATGATTTATGGGGAAAATAGTCGGGATTTATATAACTTTAGTGTTTCGGTATTAAGTCGAGCGTAATGCGGGGCATTGTGAATTCTTAAAAATTTACGGCCATAAATATTTTTAATGGCACGCTTCCCGTTGCGCGCACGGCTTTTTACGAAGAAACGCAGACGAGTCGCTTTCAGAGACAAGAGAGAGAGAGAGAGGTGCGTATAGAATTTTTCAACTCGCGCGTATAATCATACTCTTGGCAGCGTTTTCGCTAATTACAATACTTCATTCCGCGCTAATGTCGAATTAGCTTTAACGTATTTCTTAAGAAAGCGACCGAAATTATAGGTGTCGAATAAATAGCCCATTGTGATTTTTGCATGTCTGGAGGAATATTTGTACTAACAAGCGCTGTAATGCCCTGGGTATTCCGTGTATTTATTGTTTTAGTAAAATTACCCTGGAAAGAGGAATTTTCGAAAACTCGGCTTCTTGCGAAATCGCGCATTGCTCAACTAAATTTTTGTTGATAATTAAGAGTATTATATATATACATTATTGCGATCGTATGTTTAACCGTATCTAAATTATTGAATTTATTGCACATTGTTTCTTGATTGAATTATTTAATAATTATCCAACAATCGGCAATAAAATTAAACTTATCAGATTAAACTCGAGGCATCCAGAAATTAATTTTAATTACAACATTTTTCCGCTTAAAATACTTGAGTGTCTTTCAGCGCGAAACAAGAAACGCAATTACACCATACAATTACATATAAAAAGGTGAATCAGAAAGGGTCAATGCTTATACAGCCAGCGCTCATTAACGTTCTCTCACAGCGAAATAAGAAAATCATGCTAAGGCCATCCAATTTCCCCCTGCATTATCCTCAGATTAGCCTTCCTCTGCTTGATTTAAAAAAAAGAAACCCGGCCAGTCTACGCCAGGAATGCTCGAGTTTCGCAAGCTTATCGAACCAGCGTGAAAACACTCGCTCTCTCGGATGATTTGCGCCCTCTATATACATATTCTGTTTTTCCTCGGTCCACTCATGAGTATACTAGCGCTTGACATTCGCCGCTGGCCTGTTTTATCTTACGTATATACAGGCGTTTTTGCGCGGCTCTTTAAAGAGAGCCGAGCAGCTGGTGGGCGCGATTGTTGCGGCATTGGATGTAAATGAAATTGTGGGAGAGAGCCTCGGCTCTCTGCGGCGCGCGATTTTTACGCCGGTCTCGAAAACGATTGTGTCTCTCTTACCCCGCGCGCCAGCCAGCGGCAGCTTGATACTTAATTAGTAGCCATAATAGATGAAACTGCGGATGTCTGTGCTTCATTAAAATTCTTCGAAACTTTGCCGCCTCTTTGCTGCACTGGTCTCTCGCTCGGCTATCATTAAAAAAAAAAGGAAGGAACACAGGGCAGGCCGGCTTCTTAAACGCTGCATCGAATGTTAATTAGAATTTACTCGGGAGATTGCATTTGATTCTACGAATGTGTGGGACCGCGCTGCCAGCCCGGCCGATTGACGTGGGGCAATGGGATTTTTCACGGAGAGCCGAGATTCCCTCGGATGTAGGCCGTCCTATTTCATCACGATTAAAGCCAGCACGCTCTTTGCTTTCCTCTCTTTCGCTGGATTCGAGAAAAAATGCTGGAATTTTAAACTTTGGATATGCGGGTTTATTCTTTTAATTGCTTTGAAAGAACACGAGGCTCGAAGCCGATGATGGACGGTTGAAACAACAATTACCTTTGTGAATCGATGTATAAATCAAAGGAAATGTAGCTAGTAATAATACCAACATCGATTATTAATTGTGTTTTAACGATATAATGAAAGGAGAAAATAATTTTGACGGACAGGCCCGCAATCCAGCGCCGCGTATCGCAACAATAAAACGGCAATTAGGTTAAAAGTCGATATCAATAGCGCAACTCGTGATTGAGCGTCACGGCGCAATCAGAGCAATTTTTACACTCCCCTCCCCCTCAAGCCCAAGTTATAGCTTAATTAAATTTAACATTCAACCCGCAAGCACTAGTAACGCCCCAACAATTGTTTCTCGCGCTTAAGCATCGCTAAAAATCCCATATACACAGAGCTAACAAACGAAACACAAACATCGCGGCGTAGTTAAAGCCGCTACCGACAGATCGCGTTGGCCAATCTCTCCTCTGCGCCCGGCGATGATAATAGCGAAACGAGGTAATTGCAAAACGAGCGGGGGCGTGTATCGCGCACTTTTCGAGATAATCTCCGCTCCTCGCCCTCTCGGCAGCCAACATTTGCGGAGCGAGCAACTGTATCTACTTTTGCGCGGCGCGCTTTTAGCGATAGATCGTGACCGGTGAGAATTGCTGAAATGCTCGATATATATCGAGGGCCGGGCGGTGCTGAAAAAAAGGCTCGCAATCCTGTTACAACATAATCTCGGGAAAACGCAGGTGGCCCGCTCTCCGGGCTTTGAGAGCGAGATAAGAGAGGGCCGGCCGTTAGCCGCGTGGGGCCGCATCTAGTATAGTGTCCTTTTTACGCCGGCTGCCGAACCCGAGGATTCCTGGCATTCGTTAAATTCATCCGGAAGATTAGCCGCGCGCGGCTGCTGTTGGTCTGCTCGTTTTTTCTTTATTACTATTGCCGTGTCGCCGAGATAAAGCGGCTGTCGTTATTTTTCATTAACGTCGACGCGACGATAAGCTCACCCTCTCGCTCCCTCGAATTATTGCGCGCTGTTTATTCATTCGAGCGATATATATACGTAGGTTTACACATACCCACATATATATAGAGAGAGAGAGCCGTCGCTCTCGTCGGGCTTATGTAAATTCGTCGAAGCTCGCATACTTGGCCTTCTCGTCTAGGTGCACCTACATAGCTATATAGCGGGCCCTGTGTGTATATTCAGTGAGCGCGCGCGCTGCACTTGGCGGCTGCCGCGCGCCGCGTGTCGGAGCAATTACGCCCAGGCGGAAAGGGGGGAAAGACAATAATTTCGTAAGATAGACGCGAGCCGAGAGAATTGGAGCAGGCTCTTTCGTGCGCGAGTATAGCCCGCGCCTAACGGTGCTGCCCTGGCTGCATTTGAAAATCGAGACTCGGAAGCGGCCTTAAGATTTAGGCGATTAGTCTTTTCCGTTATACCAGCGCCGCAGCTCCCAAGACAATGTTCCAACCCATCCAGCTCACGCGAGTCTCTCTCTCTCTCTCTCTCTCTCTCTCGCAGTGAGTGGCTTATATTTTAGTATGTGCATGCGGTAGCGAGTGAGCTGCCCCTCGGCGCTCGATATGTAATTTTTTACTCGAACCACCCTGCCCGAGCCCAGAGTGAAGTGGGTTATGCGTCTGGCTGTGTGTATGTGCCCCGTACAACGTCGTGGAACGCGCGTAAGCCCGCATCCTTTGCCCGCAGAGCCGCCATTATACGGCGAATAAATAATACAATACTCAGCTGAGCGTGAAATGGAGAGCCTGGGCTGAGCTGGCTCTGTAGCTCTGTCTCTCTGTGTGCGTGTGCCTCTTTTCTGTCGGTGTCCGCTGAGAAAAGGATTTATTTATCGTTGAGCCGTTTGTTAAGTTTATAAAACGTGTTTGGTTTATTTAGATGTCGGTCAGACTTTTGCGATTTGCCGTTTAATGGGGACTGTTTTTGCGAGTGTGATAGATATAGATGTTGATTTATTGCAATGTAAAATGTTTACAATAGAGACTTTTATTGTAGATTTTTTTGAGTAATATGTTTAAGACAATAGTTAACAATAGTACCATTACAATACTTATTTTATACTAATTATATTACTTATTATAAGATATAGCGGGGGTGTTTTTATCAAAGTGTAAAGAGTCCTAACTACTTTTGTAATTTAAACTTTTGTTCATATGTGATCGATCATTAAAGTATTTCTAAAATGATAATAGATGTTATTTCAAACATAGTACCTCTATTTTCATTGTACAGAAACTTTGCAAGAATCCATTAAATTATATATCTTTAAAACAAACACGTCTACGGTTTAAAAAAACAAAACCATACACGATAATTAAATAATTACAGTAAAAAGTCGCCACTCAATACGTTTTCGTCAAAAGAAAACGTCAAAGCTGCCGTCACTCCGAGAAAAAGCGCAGCGTCGCCGTGTAGGGCATCCTTACTTGATTCCGAAAAAGTCCGTAGCCAGCTGTTGCATGCGCGATCCGCTTTCAGAAGGATAGCTTACTCGAGTGCTCTCTTTCTCTTACTCAGAGTCGTTTCCTTAGATTTCGCCAGTGTAACGAGCCACCGAGGAGCTCGCTCTGCTATCCGGAAAAACAACGCATAAATCGACCAACCGCCGGTACACATATACAGACATGCACACACACGTATACATACATACACAGCGAGAGCAAAAGGAATTGTTTTGCTTCTACAAAAGGCAATGCACTTTCTAGCCGAGAGCAGCCCGGCAATAATCTCCTGAATGAGCTGCGTTTTGATAGCCTCGCGCTCGTATCCCCTAAGCTTGCCAATAGTCGCAGCGCGCGCAGCCGGGCTATTAAAGGGAGCAAAGAGAGCCGCAAGATTAAGCGCGCGCCGATGCAAGCTAATGCCGGCCAGAGAGAGCCAGCAACGCCGTAATTGCTGGAAAATCAATCGCCCCTCCGCTCTGCGCGCGCGCTAAGTCTCTCCAGAGGTCTACCTCTCTGTACATATATATACATGCACACAGAAAGCTCGCCCCGGCATCTTTGCTCAAGGCTTTTCTTCTCGCGGGGTACGTTTTTTTTCTCGGTCATTTCTTCCCTTTCTTTGCGGCCGCGGCTGGCTTCTCTGTTTTTTTCTCGTCGCGCGAGCGCTCTTTTTTTGCGCACCGCGCTTTTCCTCCAGAGAGCCGATAATTAATCGACTTTTTAATAATGTTCTTTAATTAACAGCGGGTTCTTTAAGAACGACTTTTTGCGGCCCGCAAACAAAAATTCGCGACCCTCTCCGGCGATTCTTAGCCCACCCCCGCGCCCTGGCTTCTTTACCGCACTTTTTCGGACTTTCTTTGCGCCGGGGCTTTTCTTGCCTTTTCCTTCGCTCCACTCGCCGAGCTCAAGTAAATCAGAGCTCTTTGAATGGATGTTATTTTTTTTTCTTTTTTTTTTGCTTCTCGATGGGCCGTCAGCCGAGAGGGAAAAAGTTTCGTTCCCTCTCACCGTCTTTCTTCTTTTATGCGCTAGCAGCGCTCTTACGAATTTTTCAGCGGCGGGACTTGAAATTTACATACTTTATTTTCAGCGATGACTGCAGCAGCGCCAAAGTCCGAGATCAACTCGCTATTTTCATTAGCGGGGCATTGTGGATGATCTCAGGAGGGCCGCTTGGGAAAAGTGAATTTTCGAATTTTCTTCGAAAGTACCGGGCAAATTTCGTTGCCAACTTTGCGCTCGACTAGTTTCGTAAGCTGGACATTAAAATGACCATTTGGATTTCAAAGTGAAATTATTCATTTATTTACGCGGTCGCCGGGCAAATTAGATTGTCAGCAAGTTTTCACCTACTTTTTATGATCATTCCGTGCTCATAGATACGTTAATTAAAGATATCGTTGAAATCTAGAAATCCCGTTTTATCGCTAACAAGTTGAGCTCGTAAAGCATTCGCCGACCGAAAAATGCGCAATTTTCATTTATGAGGGCATTATATACATAATGTCAGTTTTGAACTTTCAAATGGAATTTTAAAAAATGACGCTGAAAAGCGGTTTGATGGCAGAAATTTTAAGAGGATCATTTATATTGGATTTCACGATAAAAAGTTTGATAAAAGAAAAAGTTCATTACAATATCCCCCCCTTTCATTATATCATAATTATCTAATTCCGATTCAATTTACATCGAAGCCCCGAGTTTTTATGAATCTTTTACGGCGACTCCCGGCATTAAAACCAACAAAATTTTTGATAAACCTACTTCTTCCCATCAAACCGAAACCCAGCGCGTATAAAATTAAATCCGGCCTCGTAAAACAAAAAGCTGTGTAAACTCGGCCGGCAATAAAAATCTCGTAAAAATCAAAAGCCAAGCGCGATTAGTCAGGCCGGCCGTCGCGAATTATGAAGCTTCTTTCTGCCGAGCAAAAAAAGCGCCGGGCGAATGTAGGCTACGCGGACAGTGCGGAATGCGCAGCGGGCGATCGGATGGATTAGGTGCCGCGGCTCCCAAAGAAAAGCAAAGCGGAAGCTGCGACGAAGGCGCGACAGAGAATTATATGCCGAAAAAAGAAGCAGCCGGACGCGGGCACGTTATAAATTGCTAGTTTTTTTTTATTTATCGCTGGTGGTATATAGTTTAGAAAGAGAGCTAGGAAGCTGTCGCTAGCGACAAAATCGTAATTTGTAATTTTTGTGCGCGCGCACGAGAGAAGAAATTTTCTAATTAAATTTAGCGTGAAAGTTATGGTGATTGAGGGACGCGAGGAAATCTGCTACTACCTACTGATAAATATTCATGGAAAATCATAACTTTCATGCCCCGCGATTGCAAAGTTGCGAGCGTTAATTTTTCTAGCCAAGTTTCTCCCTGAGCTCTCTTGCGCGCTCGCCAAGCAGTGAGCCTCTCGGAGCGAGTCCGTTTTTCTCCAAACCGATAATCATCCGGGCCCATTAACGTTCAATTATTTGCGCAAAAAGCCGCGTCTAACGGTTCCAAAAACAATCCAGTTACGTAAAAGTCGGCAGGTATTTTCGTCCGTGCATGCGATGTAGCTGCGACTACCGGCTAAGGCAGGTATTAGGTCGGGACCGGTCTGTCTTTCTCTCTCTTCCCTCTGTGTGTTGGCTCTCTCGCCGCGCATGCACGCAACACCTTTTCGTTTTCGGCTCCACTTCTTCTCTCCTCTCCGCGCGCGCGCGGCGATCATTAAACCGACGCTACCTCCGCCGCCTCCGCTTCTTTTGCCTTCTTTCTTCGGTCTTTCTCTCCGAGCTACAGACAGCCGCTCGAACCTGGGAAAATCTTGCACGGAAATTCAATTTAAATCTCGCTTTCGTGGTTTGTCGATTGCCTTTTTTCGAGGCTGGCCCGTGGCTCTTTTTTGCCTCGATCTCCACCTTCTTTTTTTTTCGCCGAGAAAGAGAGAAAACGACTGCTCTATTGTGTGTGTCCTCGGCTTAAACGTTCCGCCGGGGCAGGTGGATTTCCTTCCTTTCGAACTTTGATGGATTTTCTCACGAGCTCGCAGAGATCGATTTTTCCTCGATTCCACGGGAAATTGATTTATTACGGGCGCGACTTTGCGACCGCGGCGTCGGCTTAACAGAGCCGATATGCTTAGTTGATTTTTACTGCTAACGAAAAACGCGACGTTTATTAAGTCCGCGCTGTTAATAATAAACTTTGCTTTTGCGGGGCAAGCGAGCGCCGAGGCAATTATAACGAACTAATGAAAGTGTAAACGAGTTTGTAGTCTTATTTCGCAACGGCGCGCAAGCGAGAGCTCGTAACAATAATTCATTTCAAATAAATTTTCTTGTTCCGCAGTGAAGGAAAAAACGTTGTCTTAATCAAAAGAAACTGCTGTTTTATCAAGCTTTTTCAATGTTGCAGCTATAACTAGGTGTGAAATAATTAAAGTGAATAATTATACCCGATGCAAATTAAATGTAATAATTATACAATAAAAATAACGCGCCGAACAGTTTCCTTATACCCGACGCGCGTTGATTATCAATCTAAACGAGGCGTGCGCGCAACTATTTTAATTAATATCAAATCAAATATCCCGGGTAATTAACGAAATCTAATTAAAAAACGTAAAACACAGAGTCTCTCCCAGCGTTGCAAAGCGGCGCAGTCGCGACATATTTACAGAGAAAAAAAGCCCTCTCGCCGTGAAATCCGTTCGGTTCGGCAGCAGAGCGCGGGGGCGGCTGCCGAGAAAAAGGACGTGAAAAAGCAGAAAAAAAATAAATTAAAAAGATTAAAAGTGCAGCGTGCGCTGTATTTAAGGGATCGGGAGTCACATCCCTTTGTTTGTTCTTTTCTCTCTCTCCCGTTTCGTTTGACTCCCTCTCTCTCTCGCTCCCCTAGTTCGTCCGTGAGTCTTCCGCCCTCGCTTTTCTTCGATTTTCCACGTAAAGTCTGTCTTTCTCTCTCTCGCTCTAGCCAGCGAGAGGCGTCGCAAAGAGGGCGCGCGCCGACATGGTTACATTTTCGAGCAGACCTATTATTCCCCGGCGCTCGCTCTCACCCCCGTCTCGGCGTGTCGCCCTCTTTCTCGCACCTCTCCCCGACGTATACACACACGTAGACGAACACAGACACACGTGTGTGTGCTTACATAGACTAGAGAGCGTGTCTCGCGCGCTCACGTACGGCGCTGGCGCACTTTTATGTGTTTTCACCCTCTCTCGGCGCTGCCGCTGCTCTGCTGTTTTATGCCTTTCCCTCCCTCGCGCCTTTTTCGATGGCTGGCGCGAGAGAGAGAGAGAGAGAAGCGCAAGCGACCGAGCGCGCGCGCGCTCCGGTTCATTAAAGGAGCCTCTGTGTGTCCCTCTCAGTCAGCCAAGTGGGTGGCGCGACGTCGCTAAAACTCTGGATTTTTTATGTTTCGCGAGCGAGAGAG
>JAPYZB010003020.1:0-10969 GCA_030522745.1 Eupelmus kiefferi | reverse complement strand
CCGGAGTTCGAACCCGAGTTCGCATAAAAGTTAATCCCTTTCAAAACGTAAGGATTATATACAGGTATATACATATACATATTACTGAGTATAGGCAACTTATAGGTATAGCCGCTGAAAAACAATTGCAAGGGGTATGCTCCGCCAGGCCGCTTTGTGTTTACACGCATGTTTGGGCGAGCAACGGCGGGGCGGCTGCTCGTGTCCACCGACTCTCCTCTCTGGCTCTCCCCACTCCGCTGCCCCTGAAAATTGTGTGTATAGTTCGGTGCTCCGCCGCAAGACGGCAGCACTCCAAGACACACATTTCCGGCCTCACCTTTTTCCCGGTCTCTGGCAATCACCCTACTCATCTCTGGTTTATATACCTGCCTGATGCAGTTTTCCCAGTTTTCCCTCTTCATAACGACATTCTACACTCCGTTAATAATTATATCAGATGCAGCAACAAAACAATAAAATCGTTAAAGAAAAAATAGACCTGACGAGCCAATTTTTGAAAGACAACAGTAATATCCGAATAACAAAGGCCGATAAAGGCAATGTAACTGTTTGCATTGACAAGTCTGACTACATAAAGAGAGTCGAATCAGCACTTAGTGTCGTGAGATACTATTATAAACCAATCAAAAAATCTCCACTTGCAGAAGAAGAAGAAGAAGAAGAATTGACGAATACGAAAGATTGGAAAAAGAAAGGTGTTTTTGACGCCAACCCGTGTTTCAATAACATAAATGTGTCTGACATCGAAAATTCGACGCTTCCCCTCGCTTACGGGCTTATAAAGATACACAAGAATAACTTTCCTGTAAGAATCATCGTCTCGGCTATTGGTAGCCCTACGTATAACTTGGATAAAAGTATCTCGAAGCTGCTTAGCAAACACTTGCCTCGTCGGGAATCATCGGTAAAGAATAGTATGGTCGTTTGATGTAGTTTCCTTATTTACTAACATACACAAGAGCCTGGTATACTTCAAGCACTGAAGAAAAAGTGAAAATAACTTAACGGTAAATTGAATTTGGCCTTGCATGAATTTCTAGAAGGTATTAACACCCTCCTTAGTTCCATCTTCTTACAATTTAATAACAAATATTACCAGCAGATAATGGGAGCTCCGATGAGCTTTTGCTCTAGCCCATGGTTTGCTGAACTAGTGCTTGAAGCTCTCGAGACTTCTTGTTTAAATACGATTAGTTCAGACGTTTTACTCTATAAAAGATATGTAGATAACTGCTTATTAATAATTAAAAAAGATTTTATAGATTCAACCCTTAATATTTTTAATTATTACAATAAACATTTAGAATTCACATGTAAAAAAGAAATAGATAGTAAAATTAACTTCCTAGATATAACCTTACATAAAAAACCTAATAATATTTTTCTGACTAATTGGTATAGAAAGGAAACTGCAACGGGCAGGTACATAAACTATCTTTCTCACCATCCTAGAACACAGAAAATCACTGTTATCTATGGCCTTGTTGATAAATGCGTTCAGCTTTCCCACCATTCCTTTGATTTAGAGAATTTAAACATAGCTAAACAATACATAATTTGCAATGACTATCCTTTTGCTTTTATTGACAAATATATGAACAAGCGATTGCACCATATTACAAACATTAACTCCGGCAATTCTAACATCAATCTGGAAAAAAATAGCAATTTTCTTAGGAAACCGTTAATGATTTTCACATATATTAAGAATCTAACGAATGCAGTTAATCATCTCTTACACAAACATAATTTCGTTCCGATTAATAAAACTTCTAACAACCTTAGCAAATTTATTAAACTGTGTAAGGATGGCGTAGATAAGGGTGAGGTTAGTAATGTTGTTTACAAAACTTATCATAAAGATTGCTCTAGCACTTATATTGGTATGAGCAAAAGAAACCTAAAGATTCGTATTAGTGAACATAAAAGAGATTTAAGAAACAATAAACCTCTTTCTGCCCTTAAAATAATAGATTACGAAAAGAACAAAAAACGCAGACTATTTTCAGAAATGCTCAATATATATTTTCATGATAATACATTCAACTCTGTGGAGGATACTATGTATTCGAAAAATATATACAAATCCTCCTTAGACCTACTAAAAAACAAACTACCGAAGAGACGATGATTTTTCCCCTCCTTCCCCTCCTCCATGGTTAATGAATATTCCTTTACAGTAAGTGTTCAATTCGAATTTGACGCGCTTACTCGGATACAAAGCATACCTACCTTACCATCATTGGTCCTCTCTCTCTCTGCCTCTCAGCTACTACCCGCTGAGTAGAGGTGGCGTGCGGAGTACCGTTTTGACTCGTGCGCTGCTAGAGGCTCTCCACAAGCGTGACCTGGACTGCGCTCGATGCATGCAGCCCTGCGTAGCTCATAGTCCGGGAGGTAGCGACAGATTTCATTAACCGATTTTCGGTCGCTTTATTTTTTGAGTATGAGATGTTCGAATGATATCGAGTAAAAAAATCATAGTCTTCCATTATAGTTCTACGACATGGGGTTGTTGTTGTCTTAAGTTTCCTGCATACATAATTTGTGAATTCTGTATATTTCAATATCTTTTTTTGAAACATAACATGTCTGAAGTTAAGCCTTATTGTGTTTTTTGTGGAAAAAAAAATGGAAGATTGCAACAGTTTATTAATAAAACTTTTAATACGTGTTCAAATATTCTTTCAATTCGCAAAGAAAATAATTTACATCCAAGTGATGTTGTTTTGTCAATTGAAATTAATGACTATCAGAGATACCACTCGAGCTGTTATTCAAATTTTACAGCAGTGCCAAAGAAGTACAAAGTTGATAAAAACATAGATGAAGCAAATAAATCAACAACAAAGTAAGTAATATGTAAAGATTTCTTTTAAACTTGCATTTTATAATTCTTACATATTCTTACATATTTTTTCATACAAGTTGATTAAATTCAAACTTTGTTAAATCAATACGGTTTAATTGATTCAATTAAGCGTTTGAATTAAGTATTAAATATTTTTTTAAATTCGTACATATGCATTATCTATTAATAAATCTATTTAATTTTATATTTAAAATTTATATATTTATTGCTATAATTTGTTTTCTTTGAATATTAGTATTATTAAAAGTATTTTGCAATTATTATGTTTCAGTGTAAATGTGGTAGAAAAAATTTGCGAAGACAATAGCATTAGAGCGTCAACATCAGAGGCAAAGTATGTATAATTAGAATGTTAATGATCAATATTCTCAATTAAAAACTTTGTGGTTGATCTAATAAAAACTCGTTTAGATACTTTTTAAAACTGTACTTTTTTGTTAAGAATGGGCGTTATTATATGTTTTAAAAAATTCTTATAGGTATATTTATTGCGCGTATTTAATATAATAATTATTTTTATATCTACATATTTATTGTTATACTCTTTTCTCTTTCGAATTTTCTTAAAATAATTAAATTTTGTAATTATTATTTTACAGTATTAATGTCACAGAAGAAAGTTATGGCGAAGACAATTCTAGTAGTGTTCACATTTGAAGAAAAGTATGTATAATAAAAATTTCAATTACTATTTATTTAATCTACTTTTATATACAAATTTTAATATTCCGATTATTATTTTACATTGTAATTATTACGTTTCAGCGTAAATGTGGTAGTAGAATGTTGTGAAGACAGCATTACTGCATCAACATCAAAAGCAGAGTATGTATAATTAATATATTGATGAATAATCTTTTCAATTAAAAACTTTAGCATTGTTCCAATGAAAATGTATTTAGATTCTTTTTATACCTTGTATAAAAAATGTAGTGTTGCTATACTCTTTAAAGAATTATTACAAGTACATTTATATTAAAACTATTATGTTGCAGTGATTCTACAGATTCACGTTAAAGTTTTTGCGTAGCACCGCAGCAGAATATGGATGTAGATATTGCTACACAAAACGTTGATGAGCACGCTTATAAGTCCGATGAAGATTTTACTAGAAATTTGGCAGATGATGAACAACAAATATCTTTAAATGACGTAAATACAAATAAACAATGTGTCTTTTGTGACAAAACGCGTAAATATTTTAAAGGTCACTGGAAAACTTTGCAAGTGTTCACAACTGTAAATAGCATAAAATCTATGGCCCAAGAAATGAATGATAATATTTTGCTTTAGAAAATTAACAATCTTGGTGCAAAAAATAAAACAAAAATTTTTTTTCATAAAATATGCAGGCAAAATTATGAATATAAATTGGAATCGCAATTTCGTTTATCTAAACAAAAATCAGAGTGGCATATTAAACGAGAAATACATCAAACCGCGTTCGAAGAAGTATGTTCTTATATTAATGAAAATGTCATTGGCAAAAAAAATTGTTTTTTTTTTAAGTTTTTTCATGAAAATGTATAGTGATGCATTAGAAAGATCTTTAGAACAACTGCAAAACAAAGATATTTTAGTAAATTTGAATTCAAATTTTCATTTAGAAGAAAAATTGTTGGAAAAATTTACGAAAAAAATCAGCATAGTTTCCATTAAAAAGAAAAAGGTTGTAAAGCCATACAACGGCGTCTTTTTAAAAAGTAATGATATAGATGATTTAAAAAAAAGAGGATATTTTACAAAAAGCAGCTCTAATTTTAAGAAGAGAAATTTATGAAATTGAACATCGACCATTGCCAGATCAATTAAGAACCGCTGATTTAATAAACAGAGAATGTGTCTTGCCAGCGTCATTGACGCGTTTTTATGAAACGTTACTCAGCGGACCCAACTATCGCCGTAAAAGTAGTTCTAATAATAAAAGAATAAGCGAATCGTTCTCTGCTGATTTGATTCATGCAGTAAGTAATGAAAAGATAAAACCATCTAAACATGTTACTCTTGGTTTAACCATGAAAGGATTGACAATCAGCAAAAAAATTGTAAACATTTTAAATAAATATGGCTATTGCTGTAGCTACACCGTCTTAGAAGAGCTAGAAACGGAAGCAACATTCTCATCTAGTAATCGGCTTGAAATTTGTCCGGAGGACATATTAAGAACAACTAATTTGTGCACCGGTCTAGCCTTTAATAATTTCGATCGATTTGTCGACACACCTACTGGGAAAGATATGCTACATGATACCGTCGGCATTATTTATCAAAATATTAATAATACTATTAATAATAGTGATCTAGTCAGTGATGTAGGTGAAAATGTGGCGGCAAATATGCGCTCTGAAGGATCCATGAAACGTCGGCGAACTTTCGACGCAATTAGCTACGACTTAGAGCCATATACAAAAAAGCCTCGATTACTAGAAGTTTTACATCATTCAACATCTGTTGATGACTTATTGATACCAGAAAATTTAGATAGTCTAAAACAAATTAATTTTGCATGGATGATCTCGCATATGTTACAAATTGAAAAAGTACCAATGTGGGTTGGATACAACAGTTTAATATTCGATGACAAAACTCCTACACAAGAAGTTTCTTACTTAACAATAATAAATGCTTCGCCAACAAGTACGGCGGTTGTTATAGAAACATTAAAACAAAGTCAAATGTCGCTAGTGAATGTGGTGATACTTACATGCAGGTAACATACGATTTGGCAATAGCTAAAATCGCTTTGCAAGTTCAATGTACTGAAAAACCACGGTTTGATAATATATTTATCCATGTAGAAACATTTCACATGATAATGGCCTTTTTCAAAGCTGTAGGAAAATTTATTGATAATAGTGGAATAACAAACATTATGATAAATTCTGATTTATTGGCGAGTGGTTCCATTAACGGTTTTATTGAGGGTAAGCATTTTAATCGATGTAAAAGGCTACATCCAATAGTTTCTATAGCAGTTCAAACGCTTCATTTCCAACGATTTATAGATGATAATAATTTCGACATAAGCAATGAGTTAAAAAAATATTTAGAAGAATTCAAAAATAAGCGCTCTGAAAAACCAACGATACAGAATCACTATCTAAAGGAGTTATTTAACGAGTATGAGCAGTATAAAAAAAGAACGCTGCAAGGCGATCATGAAAAAACTCCTCAGTTTTTTATGCTTTACGTTCAATTAATAGACTATTATTCTATTCTTAACAGTGCAATTCGTATAGCAGACCTTGAGCTTTTTCAATATATTTAACCAACAAAATTATTCTCGATATTTAGTCAAATATCACGATAATTTGTTAAGAAATGATGATATACACCCAGGACTAAAACTGCAGCTTCAGGAAGGCTCGTTTGGTGTCAAACGAACGGAGAAACCCTTTTCTCGTCAACCTGTGGATTTGACGCTAGAGCAAACTATTAATGCAGATGCTGCAAATCGGTTAACAGGGATTGTTCATACAACAAATTCATTGTCTGCTCGCCAGCGTTAGTGTAAAAGCCACAGCATAAGATCATCCATAATAAGTCACGTTATGGATGAAGTAGGGCTAAGGCGGCGCCAAGATGTAACGGCTGATCTAGAAAAGAGTCGAATATCGATTAATTCTGCTTAAATACAAAGATTCATTACGAACATACAACAAAACGTCAATCCTTTCGCGGCTGATTTAGATAGCAATTTTTTGTATAACATTTCAACTGGACAGGCAGTTAAAGAAGAAATTGCAGATTATTTATTAAAAATTGAAGAAAATGGCAATAATCAACGACAAGATTTCATACGAGAATGCAGTATAGATACTAAGCGATTCGAGAAAAGTATTAAAAAAAATAAAATATTAAATTTTGCTAGCATTATTGAAAAAAGAAAAGTAGCTGTCGCTGGAAAAGTCGTAGAATTACGCATGCAGACAGACTTATTTGACCATCTTCTACGAATTTCACTCAAAAATCTCTGGATATCGACAAAGTTTTAACGTATCCATTAACGCTAATTCCATTCTCGCTATGTCATGTTGATAGATCAATTTGCAAAACTGATAAATCAGCTTTATATAAATTATTAGAAAAAATGGTAGGGCAAAATCAACCACGGCGTACCGATGTTATTATTCATGATGGTTTTTTTTTACTACACCTTATGAAAGATATTCCTCTTACTTTTGGAGGAATATCTCAAAAATTTCTTAAAATGTGTATAATTAAAGGAGCATGAACAATAATCGTTACATTTGACCAGTACGTTACGCCGTCGATAAAAGACAATGAACGTCTATTAAGAGGTTCAAAAGAAGATCGACCCTTTCACATACACGGGCCAGATCAAAGACGCCCATCAGATTTTATTTCTGAATTAAAAAATGTTAATTTTAAGAAAGCTTTGGTAAATTTTTTTATTTCAGACTGGGTGTTAAACCATTGCGCTCCATTTATTAACGATAAAATAATTTTTTTAAACTATGAGAATTGTTATACATACAGTGTAATTAATGGAATTGTTGAAAAAGCAATTGATGATGTTTTAACCTGTCTACAACATAGAGGCCGACACAAAAATAATGTACCATATCGGTAACATCGATTTCGAATCAAACGTGGTCGTGCGGTGCTCTGATACTGATATCCTCATCATATTGCTGGGCAATATAAATATATAAAAAGTAATGTGAGAATATGGATTCATGTCGGCGTGGGAAATACTCAACGGTTTTCGAATGTGACAGATCTGGCAAATAAATTAGGCTCAAAATTATGCAACGCTCTTCCGGCTTTCCATGCCTTTACTGGGTGCGACTACAACCCTTCTTTTTATCAGAAAGAAAAAAACCGACTTTTTACAATTTTAAAAAACTCTGAAAAGTATATGGATGCATTTGAAAAGATCGGCGACTTATGCACAGGGGATATTCCAGAAGTTCATTTAGTAATAGAAGAGTTTGTATGCAGGATGTACAGTTTAAAAAAAATTAATAACGTTAACGAAGCTCGTGTGGCTGTGTTCATGAAAAATTATAAACTCAATGACGGTGATCAAATATTTCAAACTAATGCCAAAAATGTTGATGTAGCAATACTACCACCATGCAAAACCGAACTACATAAGTATATAAAACGAACAGCATTCATTGCCCACCTCTGGAGGCACGCTTATCTACCTCAGCCAACAGCATTTTCTCCCACCGACTACGGTTGGGAGGAATCAGAAAATAAATTCATTTTTAAATGGTTTGATGAAAATCAGCTGCTACGATCGATTGATGATATTGCAATTAACTCCAGCGAAAATCAAGGTATTACAACGATATAAGAATTATATAAAAATAATTTTCATACTTTCAATTATTTAATTATTTAATTAAAATTTAATTCAACTATTAAATTTTTTTATTTTTAGATAAAGAAAACGACCAAGATGCTCAATCAGATGAAGAAAAGGAAATTTGTAATTCTGACATTGAAGATTTAACTTTTACAATTGATGAATCTGATGACTCAGTAGATCAATATGATATGAAAGAGTTACTATAAATTTGTAAATTTTAATAAATTAAAAATTTAATAAATTTTATCTATCAACTACAAATTTTAATTTTATTATATCATATAAATTTATAGATAAAAAATGCTAAAAAAGTACGCAACAATAAAATGTATCGATAGCATAATTTTTAATTTAGTCATTTGAATTGTTTACTTTGTAGATACTTAGCAATTTTAAATACCGCTTAAATATTAATTATAGATACTAATATTTTTCTGTCAATATTTTTTTAACAAAGTCAAAGGAACTTTTCTGAAAATAAGATTCTTAAAGAGAATACTATCTTTAGATAAAAAATTTTCACAAAAGATTTAATTATTATATATTATATAATTTTTGAGTTTTCGTATATTTTTCTCGAAAATATTTATTTGACAATTTCAAATCACCTTAACATTACATTGGTGTTTTAACAATTTACGACATCAATAATCGTTTTTTAAACAGGTAAAGATGCAGCTGTATGGCTGTGGTGCTCGCCTGCGCTGTATGTCGAATGCATCTTTATCAGCTTGGAAGACGACCTTTGTTGGACTTTACAAGTGGAAGACTATTATTTTTACTTTCCATACGACCAAAATAAGCATCACACTTAGTTTCATCTTACCGGCTATGCGTTTTTTTTTTTTCATTTTTTTTGCAACTATTGCGTGGGTGGAAGACGTAGTTTGTTGTGGATTTTTGATGGAAGACTATATTTATTCAACTTTTTATGTTCAAATTAATCAGTGTTCTAAGTTTCATGCGAACGCATATGAGTTTTTTTTAATAATTTTTGGCGGAAATTGCAACCCTCCAACAACCCCATGTCGTAAGGGTGCAACGGAAGACGTTCATATTAAAGTTACATATAGCGGGTATTACTCATATAAAAAAAATGAAGTGAACGAAAATGACCCGAAGATTTCTGTCGCTGCCTCCCGAACTAGCATGCTACGCTGATAAGGAGAGAAATGAACTAACTCCTTTTCCCCCTCTCTACGCCTAAATTATTAAAAATCTTTCGCGGATCTCGCTGAAAATTTTCACGCATCCCACCAGTTACCATTTGACCGCCCTGAGAATGGCTTTTTGCCAAGGTGTCCTCGGGAGTTCGGTTGGCGCCCGAAATATATGTGAAATGAGTACGTGTTTTTAACGGTTTTCTTTTTGATTTTAATTTTATTAACTTATACTTTAAATTTTAAGGCCAAGTGATATGGGTGGGGTAGAAATCTACACAGAATATTTTACGGGAACCCAAAAATTATGTTGTAAACATTTATTCAACCAGTTGGAAAAATTTTTTTTAAAGCTTATATGTTTTACTAGAAGTTGACGGTGGGTGTTTTTCAGAAAAAGTCCAATAACTATGTTAAAAAAATGATTCACGTTATAATGGCGATAAGCTCGGGTTTTGATACTAATATTTTTCTGTTTATAATTTCTTTAACGAAGTCAGTGGAACTTTTTTGAAAAACGGACATTGTCAACTCCTAGTAAAACATATAATCTTTATGAAAACATTTTTTCTAACTGGTTTAATAAACATTTACAACATAATTTTTGGGCTCCCGTATAATATTCCGTAGAGATATTTGCTCGACGCTCAAACATTTCCTTAAAGAGAAACTTACTTCTCGTTTCAGTCAAAGCGATGACTACAAGAAAATCTTTTTACGTAACCATGTAAACGTTTAATATTATTTATAATTATAAAGGTGTGTACTTGCGTCTACTTGGCTTTTCATATTTTTGTATTAATATTAATTTGTAACATCTGATTATATTGTACAAAGATTGTTAATTTTAGTCTTGCAAAGGGAGGCAGAAAATTCTCCGAAACGTCGACATAAATAAAGAATATTCTAGCAACAACTTGGTTCGTTGATGATCAATTACAACTCCTTAAAAAACTACACTTGCGAAAGATTCTCCAACTTTATATTTAAGTTAAATAATTTAATCAAGGAAAGTCGAATATTCTTAAATAGCTACACTACCGCGCCACCCAGAAACCAGAATGCTGAGGGCCCCTCCCAAGGTTTCATTACCTCGGGTGCACTCCCTCCACCGGGGCGGTAAGCGACTCACGCTTACCTCCCCCATAACTTGTAACGCGCACTCAGCTTCTTAGCTTGAACGCTTCGCCTGCTCTTACTTGCCTGTAAAGTGTTGTAGCTAGCTGCTATCGCAAATTCCTGCACGTGTACCTTGCTACCCGATACTTTTCCAACGAAGAAGTTCGCCCTTGAAAAAGTACCGAGCTGCAACTCAGGACTCGTGCATTCATGCTAACAATTACACTTTGTCGCAATTTTTTTTTTAATTTTTTTTATAAATTTAAAAACAAAACAAAAACAATTTTTAATAATTCTATTTTAATAATATGTAAAGAAAAAAGAATCCTATTTTAAATATGAAATTTGAGACCATTTATGGCATATATATGTGCATGTATAAATATATATATATATATATATATATTATATAGTTATATAGACCTGTTTACGATGCTGCCCCCCCCACTCCCCCCCTATATGGCCACCCACTCC
>JAPYZB010003019.1:0-10970 GCA_030522745.1 Eupelmus kiefferi | reverse complement strand
TATCAACTGCCCTTTTCAGGGCAAATTTTGAGTTTCAGAATAGCAGAGAAATCCAGATGCTTCATAAAATTATTTTCAAGTACGTTGCTGTAGAGAAAAAAGGACCTCAATTCAAGTTTCTAATACCAAGGTGAAGCATCAAAAATGGTAAACAAGTTTCATTACCAAAAGGTTCAAGGTAACAAAATGTATCACTTTTCGAGTATAAAACTTAAATGCTAAAATAATTTTAAATTCTTTTATTTTAAAAAATAACATTTTTATAATTTTAACAGTAAATAAGAAAAAATTTATTTGTTTTACTTGTTTACATTATGTTTTTATCCTATGTTATTGTTTCCTATCAAATTTAAAAAAAAAAAACACCTGACCGAATGCCATAACAAATTTTTCTACCAACAATAATAAAAAAATTCAAATAATTCAAATTCATTATACAGCTCCCATTGCATCGAACCCAATAAAGCCAGTCTTTTCTCGATACGAGCTGAATCGCGGTCGCGCGCATCCAACTAAAACGCGAACAAATGATTATAAGCGCGCGCCCGACAATGACTCATCGGCCTCGAATTGAAAAATATATACGTGTGGATACTCACGTACACATGCGGGAGCGCGCACTCGTTTTTAATTCCGAATCGACAGCTGAACGATCGATTTTTATTGCTTCGCAGCTGCCACCCTGTCGTCAACAACGGACTAGTTTGGGACGGACATCGGAGAGGAGGCCTGGCAAGCTGTGGCGATACGAGATGACTGCTTCGATTTGGTACTGGGGATGAATTTGAAGCAGATGCGTTTTGTGAGCTTCAATTGGAGTTGAAAATTTGAAGATTGTAACTGGATTTTGATTTGAGAAGTTATGCATGGAATTAGGGTTTCGGAGTTTAATGTAAGTGCGAAATATTCCGGTTTAGTAGTACTGTATATTTTTGTCAAAGAATTTCGATCATTTCTTGTTGGAAGGGATTCGTTAAATAAATTTCCGTGATTAAGAATTTGATTTTAATTATAATAACAGATTTGAGCGTAATTATATTACACTAAAAAAACTACTACGTACTAATTAGTTTTCAAGATTTTTATTTGAACTTTTGCATTTCTCCTGAGTTGTAACTTTTGCATACGTGACACCTTTCATATAAAGTTTCTTGCAATTTCAAAAATTGATTTAATCAAGGTAAAATAGGCTTATTAGTGAAGTTTCCATTATATAAACAAAAGCTTATAAATAAAAGATACATATTTTCATTTTATTTTCTTATGAAATTCTACATTGCTTATTGAAACTACCTTTGCACTCCGTGGACTCAATTGTTTTTTCCTTGAATTATTTTAGATTATTGTGATGATCGATTGATTAAATCGATTCCCGGTACATCTACATTGCTTATTTCTTTTATTTGCGTGTGTTCCAGTTACAATCGATTAAATAACTTTTAAAAATCGAATTGCACATTACGTTAGAGCAGGGCTTGGAGCTAATTTATCTGTTGATGATGAATTATTGATTAATTGTCTGTGATCTTTTATTTTTTAATTTTCTTGTTTCAACTAATTTATTATAAAAGAAAATAAATAGATAATTTTATTTTAAATAATGTTTTCATTTTACCTTTTACCTCTCCAATTTATTAGCATAAGTATAATTATTTTTAATAAAAAACTACAAAAATATTGGCTTTGATACAAAAAAGTTGAAAATGGATCCACATTACATGAAATTTAACACGATAAAATAAATAAATTTAATTTTTTCCCACAAATGATCAAATTAATCCTTATTTTAAGATGTATAAAAATAACGCAGCAGAAAGTAAGAAATAAAAATTGTAATACTTTAGTATGAAATAAGTGAAACTTCGGTTATTTTCGATTCAAGGTGTTTGAATAAAGTTGAAAATAACACGCGCAAGGCAAGCGGCGATTTCGCAAGGCGAGTTAAATGCTCGGGAAGAGGTCAATTTCAGCTGGGATACTTTCACTTTACCCGGTGGGAATGACCTTTCGCTTCGACGTCGTATGTATACGGCTTCGGGGCAAACATTACACGACAGTCTTGAAATTCATTGTAGTAAATTTTACTTCTGACTTTTTTTAAGTAGTATAGAACAACTATAACTTAACAATACTTTTTATTTGAGAGTACGTAGTAAATAATTAAAATCATGAGTTAATTGTACTTTTGATATTAATATACAAATATAACTTCATAAATGTTTTCGTGCTTCTATTTTCTAGAATCGTATCACTAAAATAGAAAATTTTCACCTTTACCCTATTCACCTTCAGAAACTCTTCTAATTATCGGCATTACTAACGTGAACTTAAATAATACGTGTTCTTCCAATTATACACATCTCAATAATTTCGTTGTTGTCAAATGTAAGCCAGCATAAAAACAAGTTACTATCATATGAATAACATTGCGTGCGTAAGTTTCGTAAAGTTATCGAAAGACGCAATAACGCAACAACGTACCAAACGTCTTACATTACTCTTAAAACAATTTTAATTAAAACAATCGACAATACGGCTCCTGATAACGAGTAAAGTGCGCAATTGCCACGAGCTAAGAGGATAGTACGTAAGAGCCGTGTGTGTGCTTTTCGCGTTATCTCACCAAATAAAGCATCCGAGCGCGCACGCCTAATAATAGCCGGAAATTCTCAGCTATATAGCGGGGCATCGAAAGCCAAACAAAATTGCAGTCTCAAAGATGAGCTGCAAAAGCACCAATCGTTTTGCAATTACCTATTTTTTACCGGCCATTTGTGAATCTTAATATCAATTTCGTATATAATGAACGTTTTTATAAGCTCAACAAAATATGCAATGGTATATCCAAAATCTCTATAGTTTTTTTTTTTTTTTAAATAATGTTATAGAAGTTGTTAGTCTTTGAAAATCGGTAAAACAAAAAGTAATTCTAGTTTTTAAATTAAAATAATTCGTTGCACCTATAAATTTATAAATAAATAAATTTTATTAAAAGTAATTTAGAAACAAGATATTGCAAAAAAAAAATAACTGAATGTTTTACATCATATTAAAAATTTTAAAATGTTTCTATTTTTTTTTCAGAAATTGAAATTAATATGTATGAATTCTAAAAACAAAAAAAAAACGAAATATAAGCAGTTGAAGTACAACTTCATTTTTTATTTTTAATTATATTTTTTCGTAAAAAAGTATAAATAATGTGAATTAATAACTTATTTTAAATTAAATAAATTAGTGTAATAAAGCTTATAATCCATTGAAATATTAAATTCTGTAAAGGGTTATATACAGTATTTGATTAAAGCTTGAAATTATGCAGATATTTTCCTTGGTATTCTCCAGATTTCCAAATTTCCTCGAGTATCTCCAATAGCCACCATCTCACTAAAAATAAAAATATTTTTATTTAAATCTCTAAAATATTATTTCATGTCAAAAGGAATCTTTATGCTTAAAAATAAGATTTATCTAGTAATTATTTGATATAGTCTATGATATGAATCTCTGACTTCCCCTAAAAGCCAAATAAGTCACATTTTTTGAAAATTGATTGTACACCGATTTCGTAAAGCTTGAGAGCTCCTATTTTATATATATTTTATGAACTTTTTGGAAAGTTGATATTCAATAGAAATATCCATTTTTCTACAACCGCTTTCCAACTATACGAATAAGTCTACTACAATCTATATAAATAAAATTTTAATTGCCTTTATTTATCTAGATTTAATATGTTTTTTTACTAATCTTGGTTAATCGTTTCAATATAAAACCATTAATTTCATCATTATTACAAATTATCACAAAAATTAGACCTATTCGGTTATTATGGAAAACGAGAGAATATAATACTACAAATAGTTAAGTAATTGAAATAAAGTATGCTTTTATAAAATACTAATATTTGTTGATAACAGTTGCTTTTAAAGGCATTTTTCTTATTATCGACTCGTTTCCTCTAATCTCGGACAAATATTTCAACATTAAAACCTCAGTTTCCTTATTTGCTTGTTACTAAAACCACAGATATTAATAAAATAATAAATTATTTTTTGCAACACCTTGGGTAAAAGTACAAGATTATCTCCCGGGGCCGGAACTTGAATGTGACACTTTTACCTTAGGTGTTGCAAAAAATAGCATATGCAACTCGGGAGGAAAAATGGTGACCCTATAGCATGTCGCCTTCGGCTCAGGTGGCAATTTATACGTGCTATGGACTTGCCAATTCTTTACCTCCCGCGTGGCATAATATACTATTTGTTTACACCAATAACTGAAAAAGTATTTACCGTTTTGGATTAAAGCTTAAGCAACTGGCATTTTCTCTACTTTCGGAGTACAGCATTATTTTCGGCAAAGGTCGTCCAGTATTAACATTGAAAAATTTAACTTCAGATCCTGCCCCATAGGCCAAGAATATATCAGGATTACCAAAATGCCAGGTTGCTTGTACCATTGTATTTTCAACCGTTATAACTTTCAAGCTGGCAGTCTATGCAAATTTAAATAATTTATAGATTATTTTATAATTTAAACATTATATGTTACTGCTATTTATATTTGAAGCTATTTATGAATTTACCTGATCAAAGTCATAAATTCGTATTTCTTTATCAGATGCACAGGATACAAAAAGATTCTTTGTAGGAGCACTTCGAATACATGTTACAGTGCCTCTATGTCTATCATATTCATCCACAACTGGATCAAAAATATTTTCATCGCCTAAAACATTTCAATATTAAAATATCTACTATATAAACTATACTATATAATAATAATACTATATAAACTTATAATTTCATAATAAACTGATAATATTTAATTACCTTCAATAGCAGTGGCTCGATCAAGCATACACTTGTAAAGTCCACCACATAAAGTACCAACAACTAATAATGTATGATCTTTTGAAGAAAAATCGAAACATGTAATACTGAGTCCTGCTTCAGCTGCTCTTTCCCTACTGCCACCTGCACTGTGGGGTCTGGCTTTTTCAGCAGGATTCTTTTCTTTTGCTATTTTATAGCTGCAAAAGTAAATTATAAAAAACAAATTAAATCTTTTATAAAAAATTATTATTAAAAAAAGGATTAAAAAAACAATAATATTACCGTTTACTTAGTGAGGCTTGCGTAAAGTTTACTGTTAACTTGTGAATGGTAATGTAACCTTCAGCACTAGATGATACAAGAGCTGAAGAATCATTTAATATTCTAAGATGCCAATAAACTTGAGAAACTAAATCACCATGAGTACAAACTTGTAATGGTGTTATTGTAGATTCATCTCTGAGATTCCATACTAGAACATCTCCTGTAATATTTTTATACACAAATTTTGTTCATAAATAATGTAAATACACTTTAAATGCTCTTAAAAAATTGAAAAGTACATTACTAATTTTTAATAAATTAAAAGTAATCAAATTTCTTTAAGGAAACCAGCCTGAGATAAGTTTACAAATCTAAATAAAAAACAATTTTTTCTTCTAAAAATATTAGAGCATGATTTTGATGAATAAAAAAATTTTTGCACTATACACGACATAGACTAGATTGTATATATATATCATTTTGGCATATTTGAGTGGCAAATACTGTGCTTGAAGTCTTTGATATAGTTCACTGTTAGAAACTTTGAATTTCAATTTTTACATTCACTTACCACACGTTTTTGAACCAATTGAACAAATGATTGATCGTTGTTGATCAATTTTGAAAGTAATACTGTAGACACTATAGATTAATATTTTGAAAAAGCACTTATATATGTACCATTTATTTTTAAATATATTCATTATTAATATTTTGCTCATAAAAATAATTGTTAATTTATTATTAATTATTTTAAAAATATTAATCTGTAATGCTACACTTAAACAGTATTTTAAGCCCAGTCTGGAAGAAATTAATCAAATAGTTGGCTTAAAAATCCTAAATAAAGTAAATAAATATAAAAGCCAAAATTTAAGATGTTGTCAAATGTTCAAAAAAAGATATATAATACATATACCCTAATGGATTAACTTTATAATAATCAAAATTATGCTCTACTATTTTTAAAAGTTAAAATTATGTTTTATTACTTTTTAAGTTTAATTAGTGACATTTTTACCATTAAATAAACCAGCTGCAATAATTGAAGGTTCTTCAGGATGGTATAGTAAAGATGTAACGCAAGATGAAACTTCTAAAGTTTTGTTTGGTTTGGATATTAACAAGTTATCTTTTGAAAGATTGTAAAATTCAATCCTAGTTAGGTCATTGCACCATGTTTCATGATGAGTAGCACTATGGCAAACTGCCAAGGTTCCACCTCCAGTACTCCATGTTACATTGCTAATTTTTCCCTATAAATAAGATTAATTTATTTTATTAAATAGTTTATTAAAAAAAACTTTGGTACCAGTGATATTGAGCACATTTTAGCTCTACACAGAAGTTTTATAGCAGATAATTAAAACTTTATTTAATTATACACATCAATAAATAAAATTATTAAAAACAAAATTTCATGCTGACTACTTCTACAACGTGATAATTAACACAATACCAAATATGTAAACGCAGTTTAAAGTCTACATAGTAAGTTTTGTGTTAATTATCACGTTGTAGAAGTAGTCAGCGTGAAATTTTGTTTTTAATAATTTTATTTATTGATGTGTACAATTAAACATAGTTTTAATTATCTGGTGTAAAGCCTCTGTGTACAACTAAAATGTGCTCAATATCACTGGTACCAAACTTTATTTTACCAATTTAAAAAATAAAATTGTTTTTAATAATAATCAATTTTAGATTTACCTTGAAGTCAGACATATCTAAACTGTTTAACCTATTAATTAATTGAACATTTTTAACAGGTTCTCCTCCACCTACTAAATCGTAATCATCAAAAGCACTGCTTCCATGCTGATCATCTAAGAACTGTAAAACACTTGGTGCAATACGGTTTAAAAAGTTTGCTAAGCTATCATAATTATATTGAGGAACTTTTACAGGTTGATTAATTGTTTGTGTCTGCAAACAAAATTGAAATAACAGTTTATATAAATTAAACTGTTTATAATTTAATACCTAGAAAAAAATTCTTACCTCAATGCTTTTTTTTTCTACAACTTGAACTTCTTCCGACTCATAAACCACATGCTCTGTTTGTATATTTGCAGGTTTCTGAGACCTAAATTTCAAAAAAACATTAAAAATTAGAGAAGCAAGTAAAAATGCAAAACAATTGACATGATTTACGGTATTAACTTTTCATTTGATTCTTGAGGCTCAAAACCCACAGATTCCGTAGTACTATCACAAAATGTTGCAGTATCCAGTGTATCTGCCATGTTAACAATAAATGCAATGTTACACTATAGTAAAAAAATGAATATAACCTCACTGAACTTTATTTCTAAAGTAACAAAGTCTAAGGAAGTAACATTTAAAATTGAATAATTTAATTAAAAATATCTTCTAAATCGATATAAATAAGAGATCTATTTTGATTTTAATACTAGATTCAGTCCTTTTCTTCCTAATCTAACGAATTAAAAAACCGTAGCGGCTTTTACGCGAATTTTCTGTGGCGGAATAGCGGCTCTGCGGCTGACACTTGAGAGTTGTGAGTCAGTGAGTATCTATATAGATCTTAGAGGGCAGCACCTTCTTGTGGACGTGTTTCAGCATATATATTATAAGGGCATGCGTGTATATTGGCAACAATACTTTTTTTTATGAAAATAGTAAAACATCAAAATAACGTTTTATTATTCTTTTCAACACTATTTATAATTTTTCTTACCCAATAGAAGCGAGCTTTCAGTATTTAATATACACCTTCTATAAAATTTTATTTATATATTTTCGTATTTTTATTATTTTCATTCATTTAGTTATAATATAAAAATAGCGTAATTATAAAATTTATGAAAAAAAATCTTTTTAAAAATTGTTTTTGAGAAATAAGTTATAAATTAAGTGTTGTATACAATAAAACATTCAAAAGGTGTAAGTTCTTTAAAAAATAATGAATACGTATTTTGTTATATATCACATGAAAGATCTTAAAATAAGCTTTTCAATTAATACTTTTCAAAATTATATTTATTACTTAACTTACTTATTAAAAAATAAAAATGTTTCGTCACTGTGACTTATTACGCTACGTCAAAAGTCTTGGTCTTAACTTTAAAACTACATTTATTTATTTTTGCTGTTTGATATTTTCTATCAATTCTAAAAAAATATAATGAAACTTTAAACAATGATTAATGTTAAATTAGGGTGGGCAAAACCCTTAACAAGTATTAGTTTCATCCATAAATGCGATCTGCTTGGATTTTCCCGATCCTTAGTCATTACATAAAGATCAAAGCTTATCCTTTGAAGCTTACCCGATCAGACCCTAATTAACCCTATCAATGTATGTGTTTATCCATATTTCCACTGTAACACGAAGCGGAATCGTAGTTCGTTGATCCTCCAGTTATATATACAATTTATTAATTAACTGCGGTTTAGTCAAATTTCTGCGTAATAATTTCAAATGTGAATAATTAGATTATTAATAAAATTAAGCTTTTTTTTGGATATTAATAATTTATTCTACTATGAATAACATAATTTATTTTGATATGAGTTTGATATGTCATATATTATTTTTATTACTTTTTATATCATTAATTTTTTTAAATTTATTTAAAATAATTTTCATTTGATTTATGAAATTCTTACAATTTTTAATGATTTGAATAATTAAGTTGGCTTTTTAATTGGGTTTTTAACTTTAAAGCTGGGTTGTCTTTGATGTCTTTTCTTCAGATTTTCTATTTTTTATAAATATATTCATTTTGTTTATTTAATTTGAATTAATTTTATTCTTTACAAATTATTAACACAATATTGATAAGATGAAGTAATGCTATTTTTCAAGCTAAACAGCTCTTACATTTCCTGTTATACAAATTCTGTGGGGTGGGCCCGAACTGGTTTATCGTCTTCGGGATTATCGTCTAGTATATTTAAAAAGACTATACCTATTACAAAGACCTAGACGACGCGCCTTCCTGGCGCTCATATATATACAACTCGATGTGGGATTTAAACGCCCCCGACTGGCACTTCGGAATATAATTTTCTACTACGAACGGTTTAATTAAAGTATCAATGTTTCATGAAAAATTTAAATACTGCTTAACGAAATTTTCCTACTTATATGTGACTGAAAATTCAGTTAAATATTTAAGAAGATTGTTTTTAAATTTATTAAATAAAAAATTTGAAGCAATAACATTTTTATTATTATTAAATTTTATTACAGCTTCTCCTAAAAACCGAATAAGTGACATTTTTTGATAATCGAGTATACACCAGTTTTGAGAAGCTTGAGGGCTCCTCTTTATATACAATTTATAAACTTTCCGACCAGTTGATTGTGTTCCATCCATAGAGATATCACATCAGTTCTAAGCAAAAAAGTCGAATTTCCGCGATGAAGATGAAAATTCTGTAACTTAAAATTTGAAATCTATTTAGGCTTATTATTACATTTGCAGGTATTGTTGCAGCATTTTCACTGAAAAGTAATGAATATTCACGTCTTATCAGTGAATTTCACTGATTTAAATAAAGAGAGCAGAGACTCATTACTGTTTTTAATTTTTTATAACAGCAAAAAAAATATTCATGCAGAATATTTAATGAATAAATTAAAAAGTTTAGTACAATAATAATAACAAAGTCATTTTTCACAAATAGTTAACTTTTGCACCTCTCAGTATTTCACCCCTACTAAGCGTAGAGTGGGAGAAAGCTCCTGTTTACAAGGGAGGGGTTACGGCTACTTATAAAACCTAGCCCCCAGGTCCGCACCGGTCAAATCAATCGTCTTTCCTGTGCTTTCAACAACTCAGTTTGAAAAACGCGCTCCTCGCAAAGTACTAAATTAACATTTCGTTAAAATCATCCTACAATCTTAAATTTTTCCCTTTACCGTGACTCCAAGCTAAACTTCAATAGATCCTTCACAATGAAGCTACTTCCGCTGCTTCTCGCTATCACATTTCTCGACATCGTCGACTCCCGCTTCGTCTGCCCGGACGGCTTGCCCTGCTACTGCTACTCGAGACGCACCGGCGATCACTATATTAACTGCGCTACCGGAATCAGCATACCATCATCCTTCGATGTGAAGATTAAGACCGCGAAGCTAGTACGGATCCACTGTCAGAATTCGCCGGACTGGTCGGATTTCCTGCTTGGTTGGACCATCGACGTCGGGCCCGTAAAGCAGTTTGTTTTTAATGACTGCGCACCCCCAGGTGCTGAAGATATAAGCTTCATTCTTCAACAGATGAATGTCAGTGACGTTCAATATCTGAGGTATGAAGATATAAAGGCCAAATTGACGCCTGAAGATTTAGACGCCTTCCCGGCAGTAAAACATTTGGTGCTCTTGAACAACGATTTATGGGATATCGATTCGCGGTTGTTGAGAGGTAAGATTTTATTGGAGATTCCATTTTTACAGTGTCATTAATTTTTGTTGTCAATTTAATTAAAAGTTAAAAATTTAAACTTTAAAAATAACTTTTTCTGTTTTAAAAAATATTATTAAAATAACATAAATCAATTATTTATTTATCGATAATAAACTAAAAAAGCGTGTGGTATTAATTGAATTAAAATTTCAGGACTTGTCAATTTAAAGCAGCTCGAGATTAGAAGTTCGCATATTCAAATATCTGGCGGATTCTTTGACAGGGCAAGCGCTTTGAAAGCCTTAGAGCTGAGCAACACCCATTTGGATGCATTAAAATCCGGCGTGTTTAACGGACTGAAGAATATCGAGTTTTTGAGTCTCTGGAAAAACAATCTCACTGAACTACATCCTAAATTGTTCTGCAATCTCAGCACTCTCGTGACTCTAGACATCCATCAAAATAATCTAACCACCCTGCCCGTCGAGAT
>JAPYZB010003018.1:0-11936 GCA_030522745.1 Eupelmus kiefferi | reverse complement strand
CGCTTGGCCTAATCAAATCGACAACGGCTCGGCGGCCTCGGAAAGTTGGCCAAAGTCCTGGCTCTCTGTGTGTGTGTGCGATGTGCGACTCGCTGTATATGCGCGGGAAATGGAAATTTTTGAAATTGCTAGAGCAGATAGTTAGATTGTCGGCCGATGATTTTTAAAGGCGAAATTGCCGCGCGCCGCGCTTGGATTACAGGCAATCGTGGCTTCGTAATGGCCGGCAGCGGGATAATGAGATTTGCCGAGTTATATGGCCAAGTAATACGCCGCGCGATGATGATGATAAGCTTATTTTTTAGCTCGAAAATCGCGAGTCTCGCGACGCGTTTTTCTCGGAAACGAGCGAGCGAGAGACAATCTTCTGAAATGAAAAGCTCGCGGCACTCCCCTTTTCTCAATCAAGCGAGCAATTTTTATCCGCATCATAGCTTTAAATCGTCGTGTTTTCCAGCGATTAGCTTTCGGCAAGCTTACAGATCGGCTGAAAACTAGTTAGGGAGGCATAGCAAATAGGTGTCGATCCTCGCCGACGCAGCAGCGATACACAGAGCGGGCGTTTATCCGGCGGAGAAAGAGCAAAGTCGATATATGAATCCGTCGCGAAAAGGAGCAACACGTACCAGCTGCCAGCTGTAGGTAGAATTGGCAGCTAGCCAGCGGCAGCGGCGTCGGCAGCAGTTTCGTAGGAGTCACGTTTTCCAGACTCCGGAGAACCTCGAGCTTATTCTCATTTCAGCCGGAAGGCTTTTTACGCGCATGCACTTAAAAGAAAACGTACTCTCTCCCACGGGGGGCAAAAAGCCTGACAATAAGGATGCACCTGCCGCGCATAAAGTAGTTCCGCTTGCGCGCGCGCGGCCTCGCGGAAAATCGATTCCCTCCCAGCCCAAGCTCCTTGCCAAATGCAAACCGAGCTTGCGACTCTTTCCGACACCTTTTCTCCTATCTCGCTGCTGCTACCTCCTATCTCGCTGCTGCTACTCTTTTACAAACAAACATTAATTCTACAATTATCTCATTACACTGGCTTTATGCAATAATTTTCATTAGCTCGCTTAAAAGCATATCGTAACGAGCAAGTCTAGATTCAATGCGATGCCTAATTCAGGGCGCGCCAAGTTGCCGCTTTGCGTGGAGGGCCAATTTAGCGTTACAAGAGCGCGCGCAACTAATATAAGACGCACGCAGTTAGGCGTTGGGTTTAATTAATAATGAGCTAGCTTTGACGCTTCGAGCGGCTGTATAGACAAGAGCTGCTTTCTGTTTCAGCGAGCACGAACCTCGTGGGCAAGTTTACGCAGAGCGTTCGGAGAATTGTCCAGGACGTCAAGGACGAGGGAACCGCAAGTAATTATTCTTTTCATATTTTATTCTATATTTCAAGTTTACAGCTTTTTATGCCTTCTTTGGCCTTTTCTAATTATGATATATTAGAATGTGGCTATGGGTAGCTTTATTTATAGAACACTAAAAAGTTTTAAAAAAACATAAGCAAGTATTTAAATACATTTTTCCGTTTAAAATGTCGGGAAAGATTTTTTTCGTTTGACCGCGATGGTGAAACATTAGCAAAAGCCGTGTTTGCTGAAAAAGGTAAATATTTGAATTCGGTTAGCTGGAAGAGTACACTTTAACATCAAACCATCTCGCGGAATTTTCATTGCTATAAAAGTAAATCTAAAAAGACTGATAAATTTGATAAAAATAAATTTCTTTTCATCTTGAAATAGAAAACGAAGCGCGGCATTAAAAATAAAGTAAATATTATAAAAAATTCAGGCAGCAGATTAAAGATTACAGAAATCCAACTCACTCGTCGCTGCCCGGCAAAGCCAAGAAAGTCTCTTCGCGGAGATAAAGCCGGCAAAGTATATAGGAGGTAGAAAGCGTGGCGGGCGTTCGCTTTAAGAAGTTTGCAGTAGCCGTCGGGCGTAATAAGAAAAGACGCGAGTAGCAAGGGGTTGAAGCGCATAATTTTTTTCTCCACCACTACATGAAAGCAAAAAGGCTGCAGCCAGGTATTACGGGCGCGTCGCGCTCGAGAATTTCCGCGCCATTCGTTCTGCGCGCGATATCGAGAAAAAAAACGGCGACGTTCATTGCTTCCGAGGTGCGCGCGAGGAGAAAGAGGCGAGAGGAAAAAAAGAAAGCGCTCCGAAAGTGTCGTCGGAGCGGCCTAGAAGGGGCGCGAGATACGAGTGAGTAAATAAAAGCAGCGGGTATATAAGAAAAGTTAGAAGCGAGCCGGAAAAGTGGCTGCTCGGGGGGCCAAAGTGGGGCTGTTTTTCTCTTGGGTTAGGCTGTTTTGGGCTTGAGAAAAGAAAGAGAGAGAGAGAGAGGAAAAATTGGGTTTGATGCTGGCGCAGGTGGCCAGACGAAGGAGGAAGTGATCGAGACGAACGAGAGACTGAGGGCCGTGAGGATCCGGCTCGACGGCAGCTACGAGACGGCGAAGCGCGCGCTCGTCGAGCTAATGCGCAAGTATACCGACAGCAAGCAGGTGCGCAACGTCTTCGAGAGATACAGTTTACTCAAAGTCATGATCAAGGTAATGCTTCTTTTTATTTATCATCCTTTTTTCTATTGAATTATTAAACATTTCTTGCCTGATAGGCATTATTAAAAATTCTAGTTTTTAAAAGGAAAATTAAAACAACTTTATTGTATGTAAAAACTCATAAATTAACAATGTCTTATATTATTATCACACCCACTTATAATTATGTAAATGGGTGCATAGACTTTATCACTCTTAATGGTGAAAAGAAAAGCTTACTTATTAAAACAGTGAATATATTATTGTAAGTTTTTTCTACTGGAAGAGAAAAAATAAATCACAACAAACCAACAAAAGATTAACTCACCGCTTTTGTTTATGTATTTCTGGACACGTGTGAAAAAAAAAATAAAAGAAATATATGTGCGCTTAAAGAATGAGTTATATATATATATATATTTATTCTATTTTTAACTCTTTAAAATTCAAAGTGTGTACTGGTTTAAGATATATTATTGTTCGTATATATAATTCAGTTTAACTTAGAAATAACAGATACACACAATAAAAGCGAAATTCTAGCACAATTACTCTGTAGAGAAATAAAAAGTTTTAAAACTAATTTTTCTCAAAAGCACGAGTTAAAAAATGTTGGTATATTTCTTTTTTGCGCCTGATACACTTCGTATCAATGTAATATAATTAAAAAAGAAAAAAAAACAATCTTTTCTCCATTTAAATAGTTGCCATTCTAAATATCACATGCACGTATACATAATTTAGGACGTGATAAAACTGGAGACGCAGTACTGGACACTGGTGGACATACCGCGGCAGGAGAAGCAGGAGACAGTTCCGGCGTTCGTGCTGCGCGCCTGCACCATCATGGAGAAGAGCCACAAAAGCGGCGAAGGCGTCAAGACCTCGGCACGTCTCGCCGAGGAGGCCGAGAGCAAGCGCGAGCGCATCGAACGACTCGAAAGTTCGTATATATATATATATATATATATAAATATAATTATTACTTTCTTAGATTTTATTTTTTATTATTATTTTTCTTGTTCAAGTTTTAAGATTAGTCGTTAAAACAAGAAATTATTTTAAAAAACAGTGTCTTTAGGTAGTTATACTAAAGAAAGCCATTTTTAGATAATTGTACAATGTTACTATTTTGTTCATATTTAACTATCGAGTATAGTTACTTTTAATACTGAGATAATAATTACTCAGATTTAAATTAGAAAATATAATTACTTACTATTTAGAATTATTAAATTTTTGCATTATCAAAAGCAACAAACATCTTTACGAAATCAAACAAGAGGCCAGATACAATCTGGATCTTTATTCTTCCATCGAGACTCTTTTGCTGTATACATAAATCCGGATATATACATACGCTCGACAAGTAGAGGTTAGCTTAATTTTCTAGCTTGTTTCATTGCAGTGAGCACAAGTTGTAAAGTCTGGGCTTCTTGTGCGCTCAGCTGCTTCGGTGTTTCACGAAAGGCCGGGCCGTTTTAAATTCAATTGGTAAACTTTCGAAGGATGGCCCAAGAAAGGAACAAAGAAATCGAGTAAAGTGACTCGATAAAGTGACTCTTTTATATATATAAAATATATAAAGGAACAAAACGACGCGCAACTCTTTAATTGGAAATGTTTTTTCATGTAAAAGCTTTCTGCACGTTTCTTCATTTTTCACCTGACTCTAATATATATTACAAAATGTTATTGAATACATTTTTAATTTGATTATTATTTATTACAAACTTTCCAAATTTTTTCTAATTGAAAATTTTAATTATATAATATGAAATTCGAATATGTTTTGTCGAAAATCATAATAAAAGCAATATCTAAGGATATATGTGAAACCCTATTCTTTATTATCGAGAATACAAGATGCATAAGGTAGAAAAAAAAAATTTGAAAATTAATTTAAAAAAAAATTATTTACCGCATTTTCTAAAGAGTTAGAAAGCATCAAAAAGCATAATCGAACTTAAAAAAATTTATTTAATTTTTCATACCTATGTACGTTTCTGGAAGGTCTTAAATAATATGTTTAAAAATTGTATATATAATACATCTCTACTATAACAAGTTTCAGATATTTTATCAAAACTAAAATTTAACATTCAAAACATTTTAATAGTAAATCTATGCTATTAAATAATAAAAAAAGGAAGAAGCATTCATTTAGAATATGTAAAACCAAAAGTGTGACGGTTGAGATAAAGCCCATCAAACTAGCTAATGCTACATATGTCAGATACGGATTCTTTTAATTCATCAGTTATATTGTCAAGCTATAACTTGTTGATTTAATTGATTATAAATAAACTTTTTTTTTTCATATAATTGTATTTGATTTGGCATATTTAAAAATATTCTGATTTTTCATTCATATATCTTAGTGTAGATTTAGCGATTTCATGTAGCTATTAATTGCATCGAAAAACGTGTAATCTGTCTATTTTCTTTGAATTAAAATAAAAGAATAACGGTTAAAGATTATTAAGATTGATTCCGGTGATCTAACGTATATAATCAAATGATAAGCGGATGTTTGTATTACTTAACATCAAAGTATTCAGAGCTTACAAATTTTCCCATTAACCGTCTTCATGAATCCAGTAGAAAAGATTTAGTTCGTTTGGAACGCTTCCAACTGCTGTAAATTATAATATGTGTCGCGCACGCTGGGCTCTCGCGTGAGATTGTACCTTTTTAAAAAGGATCCTGTATTGTAGTGTATGCATTATTCACATGTAAAATAGCTTGAGTTCGACCAATTATCGAGATGGACTCTTCTTCTCCTCTTCCTTCCAGTTTTTATATATTGGTCGGAATAGGACAAATTTTTTTATATATAAACATTGCTTTTAAACTAGCTTTTAAGAACCAAAGAAGGAAAACAAAACAACTGATGAAAAATAATATTTTTTTCCGTAAAAATAAAGTAACCAAATTTTAGCTCATATTTCGATCCACAAAAATATGAACGCTAATAGAATTCGTTTCCATTTCGACTAGAGTACATTTTTAATCTAGAAAAATATTTTTATCGATTGACTGCAGATATGCGTTACAATTACCTTTTTAATTTTTTATTCCTTTCCAAACGTCAGTCCATATAACCGGTTCGATAGAAGAACTACATTTACCGTTCCGGTATGTTTAGAGTTCCCCCACGTACACAGTACGTACGTAGCAAAGTCTGAAAAATAATTCATCGCAGTTCTTCAGCAAGCAGCAACGCGATTGGCTTCGTCAATTTTTTTTTCCGTTTTCAGTAGAGTTTTTCGAGCTAAAGATAAAAAAAGCATCCGCGCGAAAGTATATATATACCTATATAAAGGAGCGACAGAGAAAAACTTGTCGGCGTTAGTCGGAAATAAAAACTACTGGAGCATTTTTTGCGCTCGTTGAGAGCTGGCGCACTTCTTTAAGTTTCTAACTACTTCCACCATTTCGGCTCTTCTTTTAGCACGTATGCTGAAAGAGCCAGCGCGCGAACCTGTATTTTCATAAAAAGAATTTCATAAATGATAAGAACTAGAATAAAAGTTCGTGCTTCGTGCGCGCGCCGTGTGATTGTGCGATACGAAGGGCCGGTACTTGCTTCTAAAGTTTTGGCATGTGAGAACTTACAACTTTACTTGTTCTTTCATCTGTACTTAATTTATGCAATTCAAGAAAAAAGAAAATGAAATTCTCTTTTTTATGAAGACTTGCTGAATAAAAAAGTAAATAGGCCTTAAACAGCTGACGTATAACTAGTGACGATCTAATTTAATACAATTATGGCAATTTGTCAGGCCCCAGTTAGTCCTTCTGAGATATACAAAGTAAATTTAAAAACGTATAGGTCTAACTAATTAAATGCTTTTTTAATTTAATTGGAATTAAATATGAATATCTTTGAAAATTGATGAAAAAAGTCAATGCTATATCTAAATCTGAAAGAGTGAAAAACTACTTATTCTCTGTATACAGATGCGTCCACTTACGTGATAAAAGGAAGCATATTCACCTTGAATAAGTAAGTTTTTCATGGAATATAAGTAATTTTTCAATCTTTCAGATTTAGATAATGGGCATTTATCTAACAAATAAACATCTTCTTTGAACTTTTAATAGTGCCATCCAAGGTGACAAAAATTCATTTTTTAAGTTTACTCGATAATAGCAGTTGATGATGTCGCTAAATAGATTTCTAAAACTTTTATCTCATATATATAAATTGAATAGCATTAAAAGCAAACAACAAACATAAGAGACCATACTGATTCCTAAATAGATCAGTTGAAACCTTGACAATTGTCGCTCTTAATTAAAAGGCATTATTTTAGTTTTTCCAGAATTTTTGTCGATTATTTTTCAAATTTCCAATAGGCGCTAGTTAAGACTGCTCCCAAGTTACTATAGCGAGTAAAAAGCAATCTTCCAAAGTGGAAAAAATAAAAGATAGAAATTTTTACGTTCCAGATATGACAACGGCCCAGATCGAGGCAGAGAATACGCAGATGACCAATGATCTATACAGACTGCTGAAGAAATATACCGGACTTAGAAACCTCATTCGCGATCTCAAGGTGAATTTATTTTTGCCATTAATTATTTGCGAATCTTGAGAATTATTAATTCTCTGCTCGATATATTACATATCGAATTTAGCAAACACTTGTAAATTTAGATAAACTTATGCGCAAATTTGCTCTTAAAAGTGCAGCTCGTAAAGATATTTTATAAAACCGATAGGGCAATATCAGCAGCAATACAATGTGAAACTGTGTGTTTCAGGAGGAGTACAATAGTTCGAAGGTGTATCCGATAGTGCCGCGCTACACGATGCTAAAGGACATGATAAAAGACATAATGCACAATCCGGACTACATGGAGGTCTGCCACGAGGTAGACGCATAACCGACGGAGCCACTCCACCGTTCGCCGCGTCTTACGACTTCCAATTAAGAGGCTCTAAAGGTCAATTTGGAACTTTGGATTTTACCGCTCCCTTCGATCGATCGGTCAACGATGCTCATGGATTAGGAGAGAGAGAGAGAGAGAGAGAAAAAGAGAGAGAGAGAGAGAGAGAAAACTGTTTCTAGCCACTTGTGACAAAGTTTTGACACATTTTTGCATAAAGCTTGCTTGAAGCTTAGATCGATCGCTCAAAAATGCGGCGGCTGAATTGACTTCCAGAGTACTCCTATAGCGGTGTTCTTTCAACGGTACGGAGATGTCCACTATACCTCTTCTATATACAAATAATTTTTACTTTTTATTTCTTTCCTTTTCGTATCGAGCCTTAATTATTGCTTTTTAATCTATCTTGACAATGCCGACGGGGTCAACAAAATTTTCGCAACTTTTTTTTTTACTGCAGATGATATATATAATATGGTTTTTCTAAAAACTATTCAACTAATAGTAAGATGAAGTAACTTTTAACATTTAAACAGGTTTTTTTTAAGTCATTGTAGTTATATTTATCATGGATCTGGTTGCAAACAGTTACTGTAATATGTAAAAAGTTTTAAACTAAGATTTATTACGTAGTTTCAGCAGTCTGATTTTTATTGGCATAAATATCAACGTTTGTGTTTGATTAAGAGCAAAATGACATAAATTACATAATGCAAATACTATTATGATTAAAACCAGGTCAAGTTATATACTTATGCTCAATTATTGTGTGCCAAACTAGAATTTTTAAACAAAAAGATAAAATTTTTCCAAAAAAATTTTTCCATGATAAACTTTTTTTTAATTTACAATTATCTTTAAAAAGTGTTGATCCCCGACATTGCAATAATTAAAAAGATAAAGTATATCAAAAATATTAGACAAATACGTACAATTAGATAAGTATTAACACTTGTATAGTGATTTACGCAATAAACAGTACGCTGTAAGTTTATTTAAAAAAAAAACTTCTGATTTCGATCGGAATAGCCGCTTTCACGTCAAGACACAAAAAATAATGCTTATTCGAGCTATCGAGCCTTCGATAGCTTGGCAAAGTTTACTAGTAAAACGATTTAATGTGTCATTTTTCCTCGAGGAGAAAAAATAAGGAAAAGAAAAGCAGTGGATGGTGCTTAGACAAGTATTGCCGTTATCGGGCGTAACGTAGTATCGCAGTAAATAACAACTAGTCCAAACATTTCACTTTTTGAATAAAAAAAATATCATAGTCATATAAACATACATATAGTATGACTTTTATCAGATCTATATAGCAGCTCAGCTCTTCGTGAAAAGAGAGTAGCCAGAGGTTAATTCCCAATATCATTAATGAAAATATCATTCTTCTAATAGTATATTGATTCAATGGATTATTCATTTTTGACGCCATAATATTGCAGACAGTATAAGAAAAAAAAAACAATTATATCGTAGAATGAGCAATCGATTATCGGTGTATATGAAAAATTATATGTATGTAATTGTTGTTCGATATTTGCAAAAGAATAAAAGTTTGGGTGCGATTTTTGCGATGAACAAAACACCGAGAATGAAAAAAATCATTATAGGTATATCGCGAGATTGTGCCATTATTCTAAAGTGCTGTATTTATATAGAAATGGATTGAGACGGAGATTATAAAGTCTTTTTATATTTCAGTGGTATATATTGGTGCATATTCTATTCAAATATTTTAATCAAACAATTATGCAGTGCGTATGAAAGTTGTTTTGTTTATAGAAAATGATTTGCCACGTGTTTTTACTATTGTTGGATGATATATTTTTTAAAATATAAATATAATATGTTCGGAAGCATCTATAATGACAAGATAATATTTAAGTAAAAATATATGAAAGCTAAAACCAATTCTTTCAAGTCAATGTCATGCACC
The DNA here is from genome assembly GCA_030522745.1 of Eupelmus kiefferi. Classification (NCBI taxonomy): domain Eukaryota; kingdom Metazoa; phylum Arthropoda; class Insecta; order Hymenoptera; family Eupelmidae; genus Eupelmus; species Eupelmus kiefferi. The sequence goes on along the minus strand of JAPYZB010003018.1, from coordinate 2,562 downwards.
AAATTATATTTTGTACTTTTAATTGTACCAAATCATAAGCAAGTTTTACTTATCTTTAGAAAAATATATTTGTTAAAGTTAAATGATTTTTATATTATAAATAAAGTAAAGGTACATACATTTAAATGAAGATTTTTAATAAGATTTATTTGAAAGTCTTTTATAGATCTTATTTTCATCCTTTGAATGTCTAGTAAAATTTTAAATAATTCTAATGTGAGATCAGTATACAGTGTTTAGAAAAATTTTAAATAGCAGTATCACTGCAGCAATGCGATAAATTACTGTTTTCTTCATCATAGTGTATAGTACAATATTTAGGAATCGAAAAATCCTTTGTGGCTATGTATTTAATGAAAAGAAGAAAAGGGTACGGATTAATGCCGGATAAGCCCAAAAACGTTATGACATAAATTTTATAAAGATTCAGCAATTGTAATTATTAAGCCCATAATTATTGTCATGAATAAGCGAAAAATGTGCCATTTAATTATGAGACAAAACCATATCGATGTTGAGCGTCGTTTAGTACTTTTAATAAGTCTATAAATATGCATATCGCAAAGTTTATATAAATCGCAAAGAAAGATTAATAAAAGAAAACTATTACGACAGTTATAGAGATGATTTTAATAAAGAAAGAGAAGTGAAAAGCGCAAAACTATTAAAAAATCAGTGCATCAAGTCCCAAGAAACAATTCACAAGTGTATTAAAATTCAAACGGAAAGCTTAAATCTTCAATTTTACCGCAAACTATATAAAGTGAGCAATAATGATTCTAACGATTTATCAGCACAAAAATTATTATTAAAAATTTATGTTTCACACTTGCATAATTTTTGTTATTTCCTAATTAAATATATTATAGCTTTTGGAAGTTTCTTATCAATTTTTAAAGTATATACATATTTTTTTAAATTGGAGTAAGTATTCGTTTTAATTTAAACTTTGTTTCTGTAAATTACACTGAGATGATGTTATTGGTATTATTGAGTAAATTTTGTCATATTCACTTCACTTAAATTCATTTTAGTCTAAGTGACGTTTCTTAAGAATTCATTTACGAAGTATACTTCAAAATTTAAAATACTAAAAATTCCGTAAATCATGTTTTAAAATGCCTTCTGTACAAGCTACCAAAAATTACAAATTATATATAACTTATATTTATTACTAAGCATTTATAAGCTCTAAAGTGGTTGAAGCCATTTTTTAACTTTATTTGAAACTTTACTTTTGTAAATGATCTTTTTATACTGAACCTACAGTTACTGTTGATTAAGTTTTGATTATAAAAAATATGTAAAAAAGTAAAAAACTATAATTTTTCGAAAACTTCTTAAACAGTTTCAGTTTTGAGAAAATTAAGGAATAGATTATTATCGTTTTTATGTTATTGACATAAACAAATTAAAAATAATTTTAAAATCCCGAAAAAGTGGAAAAAATTGTCTGGCTTAAGAGTCGTCAGAAATGTCACTTTAAGAGCAATGTAGGATCACTAAACAAATTATAGAGAAAAAATTAGTTTACAAAAAGTCATTTTAATACATACTTAAAATATAAAGAACGATCAGTTTAGAATTTCATTGAATAAATTATATAATAAACATATTTCTTAACCAATGAATCATAAAATTTTATACTTTTCTTTTAAATGTATTAACATTTTGAAATTTATTAATCTGTTAAGAACAGACACAGCATGATTTTACTATTTTATATTTTATTTTTAGATGTTCAGGACATGTTTGTTATATTTTTAATGAAGTTAAACTTAGTTAATTGGATCAATAATGAAAAAAGTTGAAGCCTTTTTATAAGACTCTAATTTGATACAGCATCAATTATTTGAACCACTTTAAATTATGTAAATGTTTTGTTAAAATGGTTTCAAAACATCTCTTAACGATGATTATACGACTTTTAAAAAAAATATCGCATTGCACATTTACCTGGCTGTCGTGCCAATTCATTTATCTCAGTGTATATTATTAATAAAAAGGTATCGTCTGATTATATTAAATAATTATTTGAATTTTGTAACTATATTTATTGATGCACAACACAAGATTATTATTCTTACGCAAAGCCTTTTAAACGACTGCATTTAACTGTTAGTACGCTTGCACTAATGATACCTACATATATTATATTTCGAATGAATTTGCGAGCGTTGTATGAAAAAAAGAATAAATTATAAAAGCGCATTATTTTGTAAGATTTATTTTTATGAAATTTATAAACATATTGCTGTATGCAAATGGAGTTTTTAAATCAAATAAAGAAATATCAACTAAAACCGAATCATGAAGAAACTACTGCATGACAAGAAAAGAAAATAATCTAAAAAAAAAAAACGATCATTACGTCGCTGCAGTTTAGATTGTATACATACTTTTAAACATGACCAATTTATACAGGAAACCGGGAGTGGAATGGGCATCAATCACTTTTGTAAAAATAGTTCAGCCTTCGCATTTTCCACATATACTTCATCATTATAGTTTTCAAAGCTATATAAAAAAAAAAAAAAAAAAAAAAAAAAAAAACCAAAAGGA
>JAPYZB010003017.1:0-10970 GCA_030522745.1 Eupelmus kiefferi | reverse complement strand
TCTACTACCAACAATAGTGAAATTTGTTGACTCAAATTAAACAAAATTATTCTTCTACTAATTAATAGTAAAATTTCACTATATTACAAGTAAAAAAAACTTTACTACTGCAATTAGTAGAATTTTCACTATTTCAACTTTAGAGAGTAAAAAATGTATTTTCTTTATAAACTGGTCCAGTTAAAATCTTTCCTCAAGTATTCCCCCTCAAACCATTATTATATAAGCTCACTAGCGTCACAAATATCAAATTCCCAGTAATTCTCACAATCGCAGCGCCATGATTCACGCAATTCACTCCGGAAAGCAAGCTCAAACCTCCAAAAAAAGCAACCAATTCTCAGTATAAAAAAATCAGCTTCCGCACACTGCACCGACATGCCGCTATCAGCTCTCCAACCGCACTCGAGTTCACACATCGCGAAACCCGCACAAAACACGCAAAAACGAAAAATCCTAAAACTCCTAATTCCCATTTGATCTGGCAAGGCCCTCGGGCTGCTGCGAGCCACAGCGACGTATGAATTATTTACGCGCGCGCGCCCGACGACAGCGGCTCGATTTATTATTCCAGCTCGCTGGATGGAAAAAGGCGATCGCGCCCAGAAATTCGCCTGCGGGGCTTGCACGCGCGCGCGCAGCGGAAAAAGAAGACATTAGTCAGCAGCGCGCGCGCGCCGAGCGGAATTGCAGAGCGAGCATGAGAGAAGAGCTCTAGTGCCACTTGGCGGACAGCTGCCGTTCTCTCTTACTGTGTATGTATGTATATGCGTGTAATATCGGGCGCAAGTGTACCGAAGATCGAGCCGAGTATGTGTCGTCACTTCCTGTCCCTTTTCCCGCGACTTTCGAGCCAAGTGCTTGTGGGGAGGGTTACTTGATGGGATGCTGGTGTGGCTTATGGGAACGATGGAAATGTTGGGATGTAGCTTGGGGTTGGGTGAGTTTGGGTGCTAGAGAAAAATGGAGCATTGTAGTTCGCGCGATGGGTAAGATGGGGGTTTGCGGAGCTGATTGGCCGTTTGTCAATTTGTAGAGCTTGTTTCTGGTCTGGTTAGTTCGGTTGGTAAAGTGGGTTGATAAGTGGGTGAGGATTATTGTTTATTGTAGCTGGTTTGTGCTGCAATGATTTAAAATTGATGTTATTGAATAGTTTTGAAATTGGTACAGTCCTGCTGACATACTTTTTTACTTAGTAAATCAATTAGCTTAGCAAATAAAATCAGTATATCTAAAATAAGATATTGATATGGGAATGTAATTTTTTAAAACTTAGTTTTATCTCTAATGAAAATCTAGTACGTAAATTAAAATCGATAATTCATACCTTTTTCCTCGTTTTATTCTAACCACATACTCAACAACTCAAACCCACACAAATCAGCTCATTAAAATAAACGTCCGAATAAACCTGAAAACTCAATTCCCAATCTGGAAATTATGCGACACATGAGGAAACAAATTGCGCTATTACCAAAGCGCGATTACAGAATAGCCGCGTACCCTCGAGCCTAGAAATCATTAATACCAACCTCGACTATTTAAAAGCCAGAGCGCGGACATCTCCATCAGACAGATACGAGCTTATTAAAACAAGTCCGTTCTCATTGCTCGGGCGGCTTTTTGCGGTATCGCGGCTCGGCAATAGGTCAGCGGAGGCTCGACTCGATTACGCGAGCGCCAGACAGCCTGATCACCTTGCTCCCCGTCATTAGTCGCCGCTCAGAATGACTTTCTTCGCGAATTAGCGCCTAGCGCCTGTCTCTTTTTTTGCAGTTTCCAGTTCACATGCGTGAGGAAATGTTTCTGTGTGCGGCTCTTGCCTTGCTCTCGTTGAGGGGGATAGATGGATGGTTGCGAGATGGAGTAATGAATTGGACGCTGAAGTGATTGTTAATGAGAGAATGCGATGTCGATACGAAGTTTCTTTTAATTGAAGTTTGCGTCACTTGGCTGCTTTTCTTTCAGCTTTATTGGCTTTATTGAAAGCTTTGAATGAAATTCTTTTTACTTTAATTAAATAGGTCAGTTTTATTATGGAAAATTTAATTAACAATTTTCTCTTAAGATCTCTTTTTAAATATAACTAAACTAATGAAGTAGAATGAAAAAAAACTTGCCCAAGACTTTGTCGTGATGAGTTTACATTTTATGAAATATGCATTAAATCTTTTCGTATCACGAGAGATCGAAAAAGTCTGCCAGACGTTTGCCAGACTACGTTTTGCAATTCAATACACTGGTAAATTAAGATGAAAGAGCATTAAAAAATTATGCGCGTGCAGCGCCATAAAATTTAAAAATTCACGTTTAGAGCAAGATACGTTTTATCAATTGGACGTTCTACAAACGTAATAGCAGATAAAGCTATTTACAAATATCATAAAGTCATTATGCCAAAAGCGGTTACTAAACCGTTACAATAATATGCGATAATGCAGTGAACGTTATGCGCAACGAGACATATATCGTTTGTTATTTCCCCAACAACAAATCGTAAATTAAGCAAATTCGCATTTAGGAGACCTTCACCTGTCAACGTCCTAATAAAATTTCGGCGCAAAACGTCGATAAGACATTTCCATTTCGACTTGTGCTAATTCAATAATCGGAAGCACTGCGCAGCAGCCAGCCTCTTATCCTGTTTGCGGAAGCTTTTATCAAGCTCTAATCAAGCTCTCCACGTGCTGGGAGATGCGTGCGACAACGCGTATTGAGAAAGCGGTAATCTGAGAGGTAACCTTCCGAGGCTCGCTACTTTTTTTGCGCAGTTTGCCTGGGCGATAAAAGAATTTGCGCAGCTTTTACTGCACGTGGATTGTATCGTGCCACTATGATCCGCGCGTAATCGCAAAAATAAGTAAACATTGTATGTTTGTATTTGGGTTATCGATTAATTTGTTGATAATTATCGGTAATTAATACACTTCAGACTTCTGCAGGCGTGATGCAAAAAACATTGAGTACTCTGGTTACACAATTTCGCACGTGGACGTTTTCATCTGCGCGACGATCTTTTTTCGCACGGTGATAAGAGCTCAAGAGTAAATTATCCGCGCATTTAAGTGCGTTTAATGTGGGATGAGGAAGGTGAAGGTGTGGAAATTACACGCTACGGTACAATTTATTGTAACATTGTAAAGATTTTTACCTCTGGTGGATAATTTTAACCTTTCTTGTTCTATTATTTACTATGGATGCTAAGAGAATTTTCAGTAATGCATATGGATAATCATAAGATACAAGAAACTTTTCCTGTTTATAATTTATAATCTATAAGGATAATCTTTACCTTTCTTGTTCCATTATTTACTAAGGATGCAAAGAGAATTTTCAGTAGTGCTATAGATAATCATAAGATACTTTAAGAAGCTTTTCTTGTTTATAATTAAATTATTTTCTATATTTTAGTATTAGTACTATCTCACATTTATCCGACTAGTTCTCTCACCAACCAAAGCCATCAATCCCCACATCCTTTCAAAACTCGTAGACCAACATAACCCCCTGCTTTATCAAAACAACGTTTACAAATTGTCCGAGCCACCGTGCGGCCAAAACATTTATCCGTCCGCGCCTCAATCTGACCCCCTCGCAAACGCATACCGCCAAGTCAAAACAAACACGGTCCCTGTCTTTCTATCCCTTTTGTCGACGATATCCGGCGCAAAAATCGATAGGCACGCGTCGCGCGCTGCGAATTTAGCCGCGCGCCTGCCCAACTGTCCCTCGGCGCGATGGTAAATTTAGACGAGAGGCGCCCGGCCCTTTCTCCTGCGCAAGATTTAGGCGCGATCCGTCCTCCTGAAGACGGCGTTAGGTAATGCTTTTAATTATAGCGGTTAAGGTATTTTTGGACCCTTTAGGGTCTTTCTGAGGGTTTGTCGAGATCGGTTCTTTTTTGTCGGGGCTTTGAGTTTTGGCTATTTTCTTTCGTTTCTCTTTCGCTTTGCTTTGCTTTGGTGATGTAATGAAAGTGTTCTTAGGGTAGGTTCGAATATTCTTGTTTTTGTTGTTAGTACTGGTATTGGAAAATGGAAATACAACTTGATCTGTGCTCTGATGTAATCATTTCAACTAATTAATTTATTGAGCTAATATAATCAAAGTATTTTTAAGATACCTTATAATTTAATATTATGCAAGTCTATTTATTGATTTTTGCAATTTTTTCGGTGTAAGGGGATGCATTTCCATTTTATATACCCTGTACTTCGCAAGCACATGAAAAAGCCAACACGAAGCAAGTACATGCTTTATGCTCCGTATATGTATTGAAAATAAAAGAAATTGTACGGAGTATAAACTTTCGCAAACCAGTCAGCGTAGGTTAATATTGCATAAAACATACGTAGTGCGTTTTTCTCCGTGCAACATGTTTGAAGTTTATTGAGGCACATGTAGTAACCTTGAGATACGATCACGTTTGTTGAATGGGTTTCGTAATCGTTGGCTCTATTTATAAACTTTTTAATATAATGGCAAGTACAATATTTTTGTTTCTCTGGATATTAAAAAAATATTGATATTTCTTGTTTGTTGAATAAAAATTATTAAATTATAATATCTAAAAATGAACATCATTTGCTAGGTAAAGTAGTATCAATAAAAATGAATCTTCGAATTTGAAATTTAAGTTCCAATCTTTAAACAAGGTAGTTGAATCATTGCTTCAAAAATGCATATCAAAACAGGGAGATTAGGTATTTGCAAACAATACTGACCATTAAAGAAAGTATTGTTACGAGTTCAAATAGTACTATCATAGACTTCATTTTTCATCAGTTAAGGGTCACTAGTGCCGGGATACCATCTACGTACACACATTCAAACAACGCAAATAGAACACCATGATTCGTAAATTCAAAAAAATGCGTTTAAAATAAAACGGTTAGCGCTTTTTATCATCCCGATAAAACTTCCGCAGTAGCGCTAAAAATTCCCGCTCATTCAGCCGCTAAGCATTAATGGAGAGGAAGCAGCGCCTCGTCGCAGGAACGACTTCATTCAGAAAGATTTTTCGGTCTGCAGCCGCCTACGCTCATATATGAATGAATTTTTTCTCGCTGCAAAAAATAAAAAAAAAAAGAATTGGACTGTCTGCTCCGCCGTCTCGCTCGTTCGCAATCGTAGCGTAGGAGGAGGATCGTGTCGCCGGTTATTAATAATGCCATTAAGTGCGACAGTCCGTACGGCTTCCGCGCCCCCTACACTGAGCGCTTCTCGAGCAGAAGACAATCCAGAGAGCTCGTTTGGCTCTGCGGCGACTGTTCTTTTTTTTCTGTCTGTCTTTCTCTCTCGCTCTCTCGTCTTTTTCTCGCTTCCCCCTAAATCTAACTGCGCGACGATTGTGTTATGTGTCGTCTGCGAGCGATTCGCGCGCGCCCGACTTTTTTTTCACTAGAGATGTTGGATGAGTATTTATTTATGGTAATGAGATAAAAGTTTTTTTAGAGTGGGAATTTGTGGATCTGAATTAGTTTCTTTTATATAATTCGTTAACAAATTTTGTTTAACTATTTGCATAAATGTTTTGGATACGGAATGGGCTAAAAAATTTTAAAACTGTTGATTCAATTGTTTCATTATATCCACTTTGAAAAAAAAATGGTTGAGATTATTGACTACAACTACATAATTATGGTAAATGGTTTAGGGTTTTGACTATACTAAATTATAAGGTAGTCTGTATCATGTGTCGTAGTTATGTTTACTACGAACGTGCATAATAAGGCTTATTAATTTTTCAACTAATTTTTTGATGTGCTTTTTTAATATGCGTTTGTTTTCAAGTTAATTAAAAAGAGTTTTTATGTATAACTAAGGACTTAAAACATTTAAAAAATGTATTTGAACATACTTAAACATATTTTTGTTCTAAGCTCAGCGAAAAAAGTTAAACCTTTTTATGTTAAGGTTTAAAAGAAAAGACAATTGAAGCAGCTTCAGACTTATTTGCAAATTAAAATTTATAGTTTTATATATCAAATTTCAAACCTTTCAATGAAATTTTCCAATTTCCACGTATTAAATTTTTACAAATTCCATTATTTAAACTTATGTTTTGCATAATAATATTTGAATATAGAATAATGAAACGTACGTATTGTATATACGATGGCCGATCGTTAAAAATATGCTATCTTGAACTGTAAAGATAATTAAATTGCGTTTGATAGTAAGTATTTTGTAACATGTAGTAGCTTCGACCACTCTTTTTTTTTAACACAATTTTTAAAGATTTTATTGTATAAGGAATTAGAATAATTTAATCTTATATAACGTTACAATGTATTCAGTAAATATTATTTTATCTTTTATTCAAAATAACTCAATTAAAGTCTCTTTCTAAATCTAGAATACTTCTGTTAAAATTTTTTTTTTAAGTAACAAGTTATTTCAAACACAATCATTAACTAATTTTTCACAAATTGTTCTATTTGTTCGTCGACCATACTTCCAGGTATCAATCTACCAAATTCTGCAAACGCACAATTTCCAAAACAATCATGTCATCAGCTGTACCCAAACAAACGAGTTTAACATTTCAATAATCCATTGTAACTCGCGAAAGCCCATAAAGCTAATCAGGCTCCTCGATGCTCAGAAAACAGGCCTAGAGAAAGAAAGAGAGAGAAAGAGAGAACGAGACAGAGGAGATAAAAAGGGACGCACAGAGAGGCAAAAAGAAGCGATTCTGTATAGCAGCGCGGGTTACAAGAACACAGGAGCGAGTAGCTGCCGGTAGAGACAAAAGCGAGCGAGAAAGACGCGGGCCGAATTCTCACGAGGGAGAGAAAGAGAAGAGACAAGCGGCTCGATTCTCTTTGCTCTTCGCGCCTCGAGTGCTGCCAATTGCCGACGGCTTTGTAATTTCACTTCGACAGGGAGCCCGGGGTATAATGGCTCGCTAGACGACCAGTCGTCTACGGCGCGCTATATATATACGCACGCGAGAGTATCGTCGCCTATAATGACGGGGACGTAATCCGCCGAAAAAGTGGAAATTGGTGAGAAGCCAACGAATTCCCGACGGGGCCAGGAAACATTTTCTCGCGTCTTTATTATCGCGGCCCGCGCGTGCGCGTGCCCGCTTTTTTTACAAAAGAGAAAAAGCCTCGAGAGCCACTTAGTGCTTGAGAGTTTCTAAGAATACGATTTGCTCATTAAATAAATTTGCCGATAATTCTGGACCGACCGCGCGCTTTTTGGCACTTTTCGTTTGCTAAATTATAGGAGAGACGAGTTTTTTCGCGTGTGGGTGAGGGCTGCTGCCCTATTTTTTTAGAGTGGCCGGCGAAGGGATTGCGCCGGTTTCTGGAAATTGTTTTACATGAGAAGTTGATTTTTGAAATTTTTTGCCTCTACTTCTTTACCTTGTCCAAATAGGGTTTGTTTGTATTTTAAACAAAAAATAACATTAACATGACTAATTCAATACAAAAGCCCCTCACACTCTGCTGTAATCCAACCCGAAATATAATTTCTCATTCGCCACATCAAACCGTCATATATGAACAGAAAAAAAAATCCGTAAATCCCAACAACCACAGGGCGCGTCGTCCACTAGATTAACCATGCACAACCGGCGCGCGCGCGCGCAACTCCCTTACATAACCCGGCCCGCCCCGCTATTTTTTTGCTCGTCCGCAAGCCATAAAACAACGCAACTGCATATATACGGGAGGGAGCCGAGCGACGAAGACCCTCGGGGCGGTGCTCGAATAATCGGCGGCGATTTTTCCTTCGGCCTGCACGTGTATTACGCCTGTGTGCGTAGGCATGGCATGCATCACGTGCGCGACGATTCGCGCATGCGAGCAAAAGAGAGAGAGAGAGAGGAGAAGGAGAGTGACTCTTAGTCACTTGGCACGCACGGCATTTCCGGCAATGCGACGCCGGCCGGCGATGCTGAGAACCAGAGTAGGAGGACTGATAGCGAGGAATGGCAGACTAAACTAGAGCGAATCGAGTGGCTGAGGATGTTTGAAGATTTCGAGGCGATTGGGTTTTGCGGTTGGCGAGGGAGTGGTGTTGGTTTTTTCGTTTTGTTTTTGAAGATAGAGAATTGGATTGATGGAATTCTTTTTTTTCTTTTAATGTACGTGTTCGTGCTTGTGTTTTCCTTCGTAGGCTCTATTTCTTAAGAATCTTGACTAACGCTTCGATACATGTTTCTTCTATATTTATTTAGTACTGGTTTTAATTCTACTAATCTAAAGAGTTTAAAATGGATAAAATAAAATTAGTACCAACATCCAGATAAAATCTGATCTCCCAAGTTTGTAGTACCTTTTTAACTTCGATAAAGGATCAATTCATTTGATTGCTCTCCGATACTGACGAAATCGTTTTTTCACAGTTTATCTATATATAAATTACAGATTCTTAGCTAGTTAAAAAGTTTGAATTTATAGTAAAATTGGTCAGATTAAAAAATTAGTAAGTTTGAGACAATGAGTTTTCACAAAAAATGGTGCGATAAATGTAAAGCAATTATATAATAACAGGTTTTATAATCATAAAATATTTTTTATTATGAACTTAAATAAAAGAAATGTAAACAAGTTTAATTTTTTGCTTTAATTCTATTGTAACATTTTCTAAGCTTTTATTTAAAAAAACTTTTCCTTAGTTTTTAACCAATATAGTCAAAGTTTTAGACAATTGGAATTTAATATTTAAATTTTGTTGACAATTTTTTTTTTTTTTTCATTATTGATAATGCTATTAAATAAATTGTTACACAATTTTAAAAATTAGTATTTCTGATCACATTTTTTAAAAATTACAATAAATTAAAAATTCTTTTAATTAAAAAATACAGCATTTTTGTTGGTTGAATTGGCATATTCAGTACACAAATAATCTTTTTATTTTTTCATTTACATTAATTTACTGAAACAAGTCGTAATCGTTTAAGAAACTTTCAAAATAACAAAAAATGAAGTTAAAAAATGTAATAAAAAAATAAAATAAAATAATTAAAAATATACTGTTGACTACTTTACACTTTCGCCAGTTCGTCATTGAAATGATAATGAATCTTACCTTCATATTAATGTGTCGTGTAAAAATTGAAGTAATAAATATGAGCTTTAAATGATCTTGAAATAACATCAATTAGGATTTAATTAATCGGAAGAAAGTAAAACTAACCTGGCCGATTAGAAATCTAATAAAAGTGATGATGAATGAAAAGTAATTATAATTAAATTGTAGATTTTGTTACGTTCTTGTGTAATCGAATTGATTTTAGCGTAGTCAATTTTTATGCTCAAACTTATTTCACAGAATTGTAATTTAAAGTGTTACAAATTAACACGAGTTATTTAATTAATTGTTCTTCAAAAATGTGTATAATTTAAAATTTTTGTGTCAAAATTTTCCGGTTTGAAATTAACGCACGACTTGTTATTTATTTTGACACAAGTTTCTGATGTAATCCATTTTAAATTAACGATTTATGGTGAATATGACGCAAGAAAATTTAAAGTGTATAAAAAGAAATCTTTACGTGTTAAATCGAAACAAATTAGCGAAAAAGAAGATAGTTAGGAAGTCAAGCAAAGAGATGAAAGAGAGAGAGAAAGAAAGAGAGAAAGAGAGTATAGCGAGAGTCGAGGAAGTACAAAATAATGCGCGAGTCAATTGTACATATAATGCTAAATTTAATTGCAGCAGGTTGTTAGGCGTTTTATTTTAATTTGCTTTTAATACGGACTTTTATAAGAGATATTATTTATCTTACATATCGTAGTATAGTCGTAAAGAGAGTTTCACGCGTGTACTTAATACACGGGGCATCGAATTAGTGAGTATAATTGAGCCTTATCAGCGATGAGAAATGGCTAATTAAAAGCGCTGCAGCCGAACTTAATGCAATCATAAAGCGCGCGATTACTTGCACTTGTATCTATACATATTACGCGTAAACTAAAATTACATCTCATTTTTGCCGATCTTATCCGCTAGCGAGCTATTTTTAATTTTTAATTAAACCATTGACATTTTCATATTACATTTTTTAACGAAGAAGACATTTTGAATTGAGGAAATTTCTTTCTAATTTGTGATCATAACAAAACGATTTTTATCTGGCACGGTAGAAAAATTATAAGTGGTATAAACAAAATTATGTAATTTATTTTATTATTATAAGTTTGTTAACATTATTTAGTGAAAAATTATATAAATTCATATGGAAATTTGCATCTTAAATTTATTGCACGTGTAAAGTCACTGTAGTGTGAGAAAGAGTATCTAAAACGAGAAGACATTTTTCTGAATCAGCGGATTTCCGGACTTATTTATGGAACATTGAGGACTCTTATATCGATCCAGTAAAACGACTCTTCTTAAATACACGGCATGGAGTCACAAAATTTATGTTCCATTTAGCTAGCAGATGGGTCCAGTTCAATTTTTTCACAATAGTGGCAAATAACTTTGCTGACTCAATGAAAAATACGCTGTTCACTCGTTAGCACTATGCTTTCTCAAAGAACTTATTAAAATTTTTTTTGTAATATTATAATATTTTTTAAAAATTTGTTATACATTTAATATTTACTAATGTTGCATATAGTATTTATTTCTACATCATTCATTTACTTGATTAGTTTTAAATTATTAGATTTTTAAAATGTATTTTATGATTATTTTATAATTTATTCTAAATATTTCGATTACGTAAAAAATTTTTTTTTTCTAAATTAAAACGTTTGTGTATTTATAAAAACATTTTTATTAAGTCATTTAAATACACAGAAAGACAAAATGTCTATTTAATTATTTAATATTTCGAACCTAATTATTTTCTCAAATTCAAAAATTAGTTAGAAAAGTATACTAGATGCACAAAACAAACGACACACACACACACACACACACACACACACACACACACACACACACGCACGCACGCACGCACGCACGCACGCACGCACGCACGCACGCACGCACGCACG
>JAPYZB010003016.1:0-12097 GCA_030522745.1 Eupelmus kiefferi | reverse complement strand
ATATTATTAAATTCGCATACCATCATCGGCTGACGCTTAATTTCTTAATGGTTAAGGGAGAGTCTAAACATAGCATCTATAAGGCAACTTTTTGTTAAAAGTATGTGACTATTATAAAGAAGGTTACTAAAAGCTACCTTAGATGCGTAAATCCATTTCGCGGTTACAATTACCTTATTATTAGATTCCTGCTTTTTTTCCGCATAAATAATGCAAATCATACTATTAAATACTTATTTTAATCCTTCCTAGGGTTCTTCGGAAATGTTGACGCAGACATACATCTTGATCGTGACTTTACGTATCAGCCAATCGGTTAATTGGCCTGCGCATCGCCAAGAGATAAGGTGGGCACAAGGAATAAAGACCAGGCTCTATTAAGCTTCAGTAGCGAAGTTAGTGTGCTCAAGAAAGAAATATGCCAACATTTTTAGCTCATTTTTAGCTAATTTATTACGAACAGAAATAATTTATAGCCAGTTCATAACACCTGTAAACACCGAACACGCTAGATTAAGATTTAAGCTAGAATAGCATTGCGATATCTCTGAAACTGTTAGACCTAGAGAAGTCATCCAAACGGCATAATTTTTAGCTAGCAAAGATCTAGAAGATGGCATAGTTTAAAATTCCGAGGGGTTAATTTTGAATTTCATATTATAGCTATAATATACTCAAAACAGTGGAAACCAATCAAAATAGAGCTTAAATGGTCGAGGTAAGTAGGAATGCACTTCAATTACATTCCAATAATTTATTATCATTAAATATAATTGGATACGCTTGGATATCGATTAGCACCATAGTTTGACATTTTAGCTGGCTTAGCATAGCGATATCTCGAAAATTATTAGGCCTAACGGATCACTCTAAATGTATAATTTTTAGCTCTTTTTTAATAAATTTATTACCTTAAGCAATAATTTATAGGACGTTCATAACAGCTGTAGACACCGAACACGCTAGCTTAAATTTGTCACGCGGCGTTTCGGACCGATTTATGCACTTCCAAATTTGTGTCCCGATGACTCTACGCGCGTGGCAAATATTTATTTTTCAATATTTACGTCGTTTAATAACTACCAAGATTTCAAGAGAGTCTAACAATTATAAATTAGCAGGTCGGCTGCGCACGAGAGTCGCGTGCCTCCTGATTTCGCGGCGCGATGACGGGGAAAAATACTACACAAACACTCGCAAATAACACACACACGATATACACGCAATTACAGTCGCACAGTACTTACTAGTCAACTAGCCTCGGCAGCGTCCGATTCAACAGTGACGCCGGACCCGCGCTCTCTCACCCTCAGTGGCACGCGCCGCTCGCACACAATCTCACACGCACACACAGTGTAGGGCCGCGGCGCCCTCCCGCAGATACTAGGCGCAATTGGCGCGCCTAATTCGAACTGGCTCTCTTTCTCGCCTGCGAGCCTGGGTACCTGCGGATGGGCTATCCTTGCGTTTCTCGTAACGCTGTGGCTCCCGCTGTTCCTATCACTACCTGCTTACCTAAAACAGAGGAAAGAAGAGTAAATGAAACACAGAAAATAATTATCTATTTCTCTCTCTCTCTCTCTCTCTCTCTCTCTCTCCCTCTCTCTCACTCCTGCATGAAAAGACTGACGGTTGACCGGTGGAGTACCCCCTCCTGAACTACAAATCCCCCCGGGTTTGCAGTTTACAGGACACGCTACTAGTGCAGAAGAGAGAAAGAGTATCTCTCACCATTATCCACCTTTGCGCATCTCCGCGAGACGTACTCCATTAAGCAGCATCTCGCGGCGCGCCTTGCGAAGTTCGTCGCAGCACGTCTCGCACAACACCTTCTCGCAGCTCTGGTGATAGACCTTCCAAGGAACATAGAAGCGCCACCCAATCAACTCCTTCATCCTGTCAAGGGACCTGCGGGCCGAACGCGCCGTCTGGCCGCAAGTCGTTAGCTGTCTGGTCTGCAACTGGTTTCCCTTGAGCCGTATCTACTCCTTGTTCGATCTCGACCTCTTGAAGTCGTCGTCCAGCCTCTGTTTCTTGACGTCGTCTCTCAGCTTGCACTTCTTGGAACTGGCGTGCAGCTTCTTGTTTCGCTTGAAGTCGCCGTCTATCAGTGGCTTACGCGAGGATTCGCCGACGTTCGTTTATCTCATCTATGAGCCTCAATCGTTCTACTTCCTCTCCATCTTTGGCTCGCCTCCAGCGCTCTTCTTCAGCGGCACGGAGACGTTCCTCTTCTTCGCGGCGTATCCTCTCTTCATACTTCTGCTGAGCCAATTTACATCTCCGCCGAATATAATCAGCAGGGCCGCGATACTCGTCATTCCATGTGCTCAACGTCGAGCAGGAGGAGGAGGACTCTCACCTCTTGTGCTTCTGTCCTCCTCTTCGTGCCCGTTTTAAAAGTTGCTCTTTGGCACTTAGAGAAGCCGACCGTTTTCCTCTGTTTGACGACGTCGACCCCGACGACTGCGCTAAAGGGCTGGCGAGCGTATCCCAATTCTCCTCGTCTCTCACTTCAGGCTGACGCTCAGTCTCCACAGTCAATTAATTTCGTCCCGCTGGATCCTCCTTAGCGCATGCCCATGCTCGGTACGCGTTACCGCAGCGCGGCCATGTGGCCATCGACACGCTTTTCCTGCCGCAATTAGAGCAGAAGTGCTTAATTTTTGTCTCTGGGCACCGAGTTATCCAATTCGTCATCACGGGTTATCGGCTCCAAGCCGCCAAACAAACACCCTGTAGTCACAGACTCACGTCTCAACAACCTTTGCGAATTTGTCTCACGGTCAGCGCGCTTTGCATCACTCGACCTCGTCGCAGAGTTGCATTTTCTCGTCCTACTGCTCTGTGTGCCCAAAGTCGATGGTCTCGCAGGTCGATTCGCGCTCGCATCATCTTTACACGTTCGAGTCGCGCTGCGACTTCGTCTGTCTGCTGTCTCCACATGCTCAGCAGCCTGTCTTTCACCTTGAGGAGCGGTATTCAATCCTCCGCATTGAGGGTCTGCAGCGTCGGAACTTCCTGCGGCTCCGACGTAATCTTCCAAGATCAATTGCCTGCGGGGATTTACCTTCTTTTCCCTTCGGCGAGATTCAGCTAACGCCTATTGCCTCCGCCGTTCTTCTCCTCTCCGCTCTTCAAAATACTCCGGCGGCGGCAGCAACGGTCTCTATTGTTCCACTCCAATCTGTCCGGCCAGAGCTTGGGTCGTGCTCGGACGCTCAGCATCCGGCACTGACCCCGCTGCGACGGCCAATCGGTCCGTTGGTGTTCCTGTAACTATTCCGACGGGCCGACAATCCACCGGCGCTTCGAGAGAGGCGGCAACGGTAGCGACGACAGATGGCCTCTTGAGAAATATATCCAACTCGTTCATGGCCTTATTGTCATCCAATTCTACGTGATCCTCGGAGTCCTCCGCCCAGCTCTCAATTCGGCCTGGATTGGCCGAGCTCGTCGCCACCACTTCTATCTCTAGCTCGGCAACCGAAATGTCGAGCAGATGCGGTTCGTATTCCGTCGGCTCCGCATCGGTGCTAAAGCCCGCTGCAGCAGACTCGTCGTCCAGCTGTATGAGCAGCACCTCCGTCTCAACTTCTCCTGTCGCGCACCCAGAGGCCAGCGCTTTGGCGCTCGGCCCAGCTCCGTCGATCATACTCACTGGTACTAGCGGCGTTCCTACGCCGTCAACTACGGCGGCAGCTGTTCCATTTTCGCCCTCGTCGGGCGTTGATGACGACGCATTGGCTACGTGCAGCTTCGCGGCGTCGGCTGAATCTCTCTCCTCAGCCCTTTCCGCTTCGCACTCGTCCATGGCGTGCCGCAGTTCCTCCTGGAATTTGCCGCCCGGGCCGCTGCTGGTATTGCCGACTCGTTGAACTGGAGTTTGGCTCCCGAAGTTAACCACAGGGTATCTGAATAGAACATCAAAGATGATTAGTATTTAAAAATAAAATAACAGTCTTCGAAACCGTAACACAACTTGTCACATCATTTATAATTTCCCACGTCGCGGTGGAATATATCTTTTCAAGTCGCTCACGTGGGCGTTCGCATTTTTTCTTCCTGGCTCGTCTGATAAGTAGACTGTCGGACAGGATTTCTTTTATGATGAAAGGACCCGCGTATTTTGGCGTGAGTTTAAATGAGATGCCCTTCACGGCATTGAAGAGAGGGTGCTCTCTTCTAAGTACTTCGTCGCCCACTTGAAAAGAGATATTTTTTCTTCCGCGATTATATAGTCGCTCATCCCGCGCTTGCGCTCGATCATTGTGCTTTCGCATAAGGTCTCTCAGAGCGTCCAGTCGCTTCAGACGATCCATCCGTATCGTTGGATCCAATCTCAGCTTTGACACGCGCGGTTCAACTTCACGCCGCAAGCTTTTGGCCGGTCGCGGATTTCACCCCAAGTTTAGAAAAGCAGGAGAAACTTGCGTGCTTGCCTGCACCACTGTTTTTATCGCATGTCTAAACTCATGCAAGTGATCGTCCCAGTTCCTATGATTCGCGCCTACAAAAGTCGCAATCATTGTCTTCAGGGTGCGATTCACTCGCTCGACCGGGTTAGCTTGCGGATAGTATGGAGGAGTCGTTACATGCTCCACTCCATACTCCTGCAATACGTCACTAAGGTGCTTGTTGAGAATCTCGGTGCTATTATCTGTGAGTTGATAATCGGGCGTCTTCCAGCGAAAAATCACGAGTTCCTCAAAAGCTCGCGCAATGTGCTTAGCATTGGCGGAGCGCAGTGGTTTGAGCTCAATCCACCTCGTAAATAAGTATTCAAATACTACAACATACTTGAATTGACTTTGACTTCGATAGAGCTCCATAATGTCTGCAGCAACTACCGCCCACGGACTCTCCACAATTTGCTTTCCCATCAAGCCTGTAGGGCCAGCTTGTGAGAATTTATAGCACTGGCATTCCTCATAACTGCGCACAAAGTCGCTAGTATCGTGATATATGCCTGGCCAGGAGTATTTAAACGCGACACGCCAATAGGTTTTCTCTATTCCAAAGTGCCCGGAAGACACGTCGGAGTGCGCGTCCTTGAGTACTCGCTCACGTTGCTGAGTTGGAACTACTAAGCACCAATTTTCCTCGTGAAAAAGCAACGGATCTAGCAATTGGTCTCGCGTAAACTTGTAAATCATTTCGTATTCGATTTTCCAGTTGGGAAATTTATTGGGGAACTGCTTTACGTCGTTCAATCGCGTATTATACCAAGGATCCGAAATCTCCGCAAATTCTGCCACTTCTACTCGTCCACAATCTAATCCTCTTGACAGCGCATCTGGGACTCGATTCAGTGCACCTTGTCTATGCATGATGTCGAAAACCCAATGCTGCAGTTCGAGTACCCACCGCGCTAAGCGACTGGTAGGGTCTTTCATATTTCGTAGCCATTTAAGGGCGCTATGATCTGTCACGGCAGTAAAATGATAGCCTTGGAGATAATGTCGCAGCCTGTTTATGGCCCACACAAGCGCTATGCACTCCTTCTCTGTCGTCGTGTAGTTCTTCTTAGCTGGGTTAAGGACACGGCTGACATAAACGATAGGGTACTCGCCTTCTTCATCTTCTAGTGTCAACACCGCGCCTATTGCATAGTCGCTGGTGTCGCACTGCAAACAGAAAGGTCGAGAGAAATCCGGTCGTGCAAGGACAGGCGCTACTGCGAGCGCTGTCTTTAATCCTTCGGAAGCTTCTTGCTGCTCGTCGCCCCATTCATAGCTCGTATCCTTTCGGTGCAGCTTAACGAGCGGTACTTTTAGTTCCGACTCCTTTTTTATAAAGCGCGAGTACCGTCCTACCATTCCCAGGGAGGTACGCAGATCTTTAACATTTTTCGGAGCTGGGTAATAAAGTACAGGTGGGACATTGGTGGGATCCGTGCGCAAGCCTTTGCTATCCAGCACATATCCAAGATAAGTCACGCTCGAGCAGCAAAATTCACTTATCTCTCGATTTATCACCAGCCCGGCTTGAACTACCTTTCGCAGCACAAACTCTAACCACTTGAGGTGCTCGTCGGAAAATTACGTCACAATAATAACGTCATTTAGGTATCCAAACATGTGCGGCTCACACTCTGGTCTAAAGAGCGCATCGATTAACCTCATAAAGGTCATCGGCGCTCCGACCGGTCCAAAAGGCATCCGTTTAAATTGCCACATCCCCGAGCCAGCTACTGCAAATGCGATGCATTCTTTACTTGCGTTGCTCATTGGCACTTGATGATAGGCTTTTTAAGTCGACTGTGGAAATAAACTTTGCTTTGCGTGATTTATCCAGTATGCCATTCATATTCGGCATTGGATAATTTTCCTTGCGCGTAACTTTGTTCACTTGTCTGTAGTCGACACAGAAACGAAAACCGTCGCCTTGGCTCACAATGACCGGCGGGCTGCACTAGGCACTCGCACTCGGCTCGATAATACCTAATTCCCACATTTTCTTCACTTCTGCCTGTGCAAATTCTAACCTCTTTGGCGACATTCTGCGCATGGGGATTTTAATTGGCCGAGCACCTTGCACATCTATATGGTGGTCTATTAAGTCGGTAGAGCCGTGGGTCGCCGTGGGCGGCGGAAAGAGGCGCGCTACTACCGCAGCCACCAATTCCTTTTGCTCTCTGCTGGCTTCCTCAATCCCGGCGCATTCGACTGTTATTTGTGCAGCCTCTCCGGGATTTATTACCTTGGCGCACAAAAACTTTCTCCTTTCGCCGTTTTCACCAATTTTCCATCTGGCAGACTTGTGTTCGACTCGCATGTCCCAGCCTATCGCAAAATCGATGCCTAATACCACGCCGTGCTCTTTAGCACCTAAGATGCGCAGCAGTAGGGATTGTTTTACTCCATCTACTTCGAGGAGCGACTCTAAGACCCCGTACGTTCGAATGGGCAGCACTCCGGCGCCTGTCACAATTTGCTCAAACTCTTTCCATTTATTTTTGCAAGACTCTGCTACTTGCACATTGACCAATGTTACCATTGCTCCAGGATCATAGAGCGCGACTACTTCTTGTCCGTCAAAGTTCATAGACAGGTAGTCGCGCCGATCAGCTGTACTTATGGCCGCGACTTCTACAGCAGGCTCAAGGTCTGCATTCGAGGGCTCGGTTTTTCGCAGCACGATTTTCGTGCGGGCCCCTGCCGCATCCTGGACTGTGGATCTCTTATGCACCAAGTCCATACCGTACCTCCGCGCTTTATCAGCAGGCCGTCTGTTCAGCGAGCTTTTTACAGCAGAAAGCTAAGCATCCGGAGCGTTCAATTCTCTGCAGAATTCTATCACGCTGCGACGTATGCTCGTATCATCCGCTTCCCTTTCTGAACTCGATATCTTGCATTTAGGTGCAGCAGGCTATTCCGCGCTAGCATCATTGTCGCACAGTTCTTTCTCCTCCGTAACCTCCACCCGATTCTCACATTTTTGTTGTTGTTTGCGAAAGATCTCGGCCGGCTCTAATCTTCCGCGTTGCCGTTTTCCACACGATTACCACGTCGCATCACATGGCTGCATTTGGGGCAGGTGTGAACGGTAACATTCGGTGCTCTGCACCCCTGGCACTGCATCTGTGCCCAATTAGCTTGGTTCATTGGAGCTGGCAAAGCAAGTCGCGCATGGGGCTGCGACGGCAAGGGCGGCAACATGCACATACTGCAAGCGTCAGCAATGTGTCCGTACTGCCCACATACGCCACAGAAGCGGTACTCAGCTGCTCTGTATCCGACGGAACGGCACATGTAGCAGACACCAACAAATGATCGCCGAGGGAACCGTCCCGCTCCCGTCGCGCGAGGCTGACCTTGCTGGTAGTCTTGCATTTGCTGCGCACTTGAAGTACTGGGCTGCGGATTCATCGCGCCTTGTTGTCCTCGTGGCTGCCACTGTTACTTTGCAGGTGTCCGTCCTTGCGCGCTAGACTGCTGCGCTTGGACATTCGCGATTTCCTGCGTTTGCTGCTCTTCCGAATTTTCCTCTTTTTTTTATCTTTCTTACCGCCGCGCTTACTGCGCTCTTTGCTGCTAGCTTGCGTGGCTGGCTCACATTCCACCGTATTCACTTCTTTAACATTTTCTGCTTTGGCGGTCAGTCTCCCAGATTTTTGTTGGCTTGCGGACTTCGAATGCTGTGCATTTTGCTCTTTGGCAAAGAATTTGTTCTCTTCTAGCACGTCTCCTTATAACTTGTCAATCCTTTGAATATCGTCCAGATTCTACAACTTGTGGTGCGCAAGAAATTCGCAGTAGCGCGGTTGCAGCTGACTCCGCGCGATCTGGACTAACTGCTCTTCCCTCGGCGGTACTTTAAAGTGTCGCACAGTCTGCAGGAGCCTATTTAAAAATTGGGTGACTGTTTCTCTCTTTTCTTAAGCTTGCCGATTTAAATCAAGCAAGAGGAGTTATTCTGGACGTTCTCGACAATATTCATTTTTGAATTGATTGACGAAGTCAGCCCAGTTGTGCAATCGCTCCGAGACTGACAAAAACCACGGTTTTGCTTCTCCAGCAAAAACGCACAACAGCGCATCCAGAATCGTCGCATCCGAATATCGCACTCGCTTCAAGCACCTGTCAAGCTCCATCAGGAACTCTTTAGCTTTCTCGTTTTTATTGCCCGAGAAGCGAAGATTGTAACCTTCTAGAAGCTTCAAGCAATGCATGAGAGAGTTGCCGTTGGCTGCAGGCACTTCTTACCGTCGACCGCGGCGCGCATAAAACCTGCTCTCTTCTCGCTTACTCTTGCTCGAACTCCTGCCTCTCAATTCCAGCTGTGATGCGACTCGCTGCAGATGCGGCTGGTTAAGGATGCGATCTTGTGCGCGAGGGACTACAGCGTCGCCAGGTTGATCTCTCTTTTCTTGCTGTCCATCAATCGCGTCTTTGCCGCCGCTGTTTCTATCACTACCTGCTTACCTGTAACGGAGGAGAGAAGAATAAATAAAAGAAAGGAAATAATTATCTATGTTTCTCTCTCTCCTGCATGAATAGACTGACGGATGACCGGTCAGTCACCCGTCACCAGTTTTAGGCCAGCTTAGCATTGCGATATCTCGAAAATTATTAGACCTGGCGGATCACTCTAAACTGCATAATTTTTAGCTCGTTCTTAATTAATATATTACGTTAAGCAATAATTTATAGCCAGTTCATAACACCTGTAAACACCGAACACGCTAGCTTAAGTTTTAGGCCAGCTTAGACTGGCCGTATCTCGGTAACTATTGAATCTAGCGAAGTCATTCAAACGGCATAATTTTAAGCTAGCAAAGCTCTAGAAGATGGCATAGTTTCAAATTCCGAGGGGATAATTTTTAACCCCGTATTATATCTATAATCTACTCAAAACATTAAAAACCGATCGGAATAGGGTTTAAATGATCTAAGTAAGTGGGAATGCACTTTAATTACATTCGAATAATCTATTACCATTAAATATAACTTTTAACCGCGCTTGGATATCGATTAACACCATAGTTTAACATTTTAACTGGCTTAGCATTGCTATATCTCGGAAATTATTAGACCTAACGGATCACGCTAAACTGCATCATTTTTAGCTCGTTTCTAATTAATTTATTACCTAAAACAATAATTTATAGCACGTTCATAACACCTGTAAACACCGAACACGCTAGCTTAACCTTTAGACTGCCGGCATGGCTCATATATGAGCCACCTGTGACCTTGACAACTACTCTAGAGATATGATGTGTTTTTATGTATAAATTTTGCACATCAAAAATATCAATTTATAAGGCAAAAATGCCGGCAGTCTAAAGGTTAAGCTTTGCGCCAGCTAAGCATGTCCCTTTCCGGTAACTATTAAACTTTGCGGAACGATTCAAGCGCCATAATTTTTAAGCTCTAGAAGATAGTGTGGTTCTAAATTCCGAGGGGTTAATTTTTATCCCTATTATAAACCGAAACTATACTGAAATCATTGGTTACCGTTCCAAATAGGGCTAAAACTAATTAGGAAAGAAGAAACACATTTAAACAGCATGAATACAATTAATTACCACTTAATTTAATTTTCAACCACGTTCAAATAATGATTATCTTACGATATCTATGTATCATCGATGAAAGCCTGCCTGGTTCTCGTTAACTTTAAGCAGGATTAATATATCGACATGAATCAAAATGCATAAATTTTTGCTTGTTTTAAGCTAATTAATTTTTTCAATTTAAAAATTGCAACCAAAAATAAGTCTGGCAAATTTAGCATAGCTAGACTGCATTTAAACGTTTCCGAGAATTTTTCAACATTTTATAAGGCTGGTATTTAGTGTCTCTTAGTGACTAATTCGAGACGAATCGCGAAACATCCGCGGGACGTCTGCGAGATATCTGCGACACTTCCGTGAGATAAATATTCTTACATCTGGTATAATATTTGAATAATATTAAAAAAAATATATATTCTATGTAAATAAAATAGATCATAATGGTAGTGGAGAAGGGACTTTTTAGTTAAAAAATCCTAACGTATCTATAACAGTACTTTCAAATTATTAAACTTTATGTAAATAAATATATAAATTTCACAAAGTGAACAAGATACTTGCGTTAAAAATTAAGGGGGAAAAGCACCTTTAGAGCCTAAAAAAAATCATTATTTCAAAATTTTTAACTTAATTTTAAAAAAATGAATATACTTCATGAATGTGGGGGAAAATACCTTTATTTTAAGCGGTTATATACTACAGTTCGTTTCATCGAGGCTCCTTGAAAAACAAAAAATTTTTAATTTTACAGTAGAAAATATCAATTTATCACTAATATGTTAATAATTTTACCCTATTTATATATCTTTGTACCACTTTTGTTAAGTTAATTAAAAAACCCCTCATTCATGCGAGAATGACGCCAATATTGAAGCCAAATCCGTTTAATTAATAAAAATTAATTTCATCGAACTGGACTTGAGAAACCTTACGGTCCAGCACCTAAAATCTAACAAAATTCAATGTTCGAGAAAAACGCATTTAAACTTTTTAGTTATAATTTCTGAAGATTATTAATTTTATACTTATCTTTTACAAATAATTTTTGCCTAGTATCTTTTGGTTATATCAGGTCTTGGACTCTTGGATATAGAAAAAATAAAAAAGCCAGCTAACCGGACCCAGTTGTTCACTAGATGCATCTGAAATAAATAAATACAATTTAGCAAAATAGGTCACATTAATGATTTTTGTTTTATTATTTGTATTTAAATTATACGCATCGTTTTTTTTTGCCATAGCCAAAAGACTTTTTGGATTCTTGTGTCAATCTTAACCTCAACTGTAACTGTAACTGTAACTGTAACTTAACTGTAACTGTTTTTCTGATTGGTAAAATCCTCCTAGCATTCACTTTGAGTCAGATGAAAACTAAAAAAATATATTGAAAATCTATTTATGATTGTATATATTACTTTAAAGATTATATTTTTACATATATAAAATATATCACTATTATTTTATCTTTTACGCAATCTAAATCTGCAAATAAAACTAGAATATATTATAAGAAATGAATAAATTTATTAATAACTAATACTTATGCCAATTCTGGTCTCGACGAACCACCAATAGAAACAGCATCACTATAGTTGAATGGTATTCCATTATATTCTTTAACAGCTTCAGACAATATAACTAACTTGGGTAACTTTATGATGACGCTGAATGCTAGTTAGCAAGGGCTTCATTAAATTTATTTATAGCAAACATTGATCTCTATTCGCTTTATAATCAATGTGCAGAACCAAACTTTTTCTTGAGTTTATAATTTCAAGTTCACCATACTAACATCACTAGAGATTCATTTAAAAATTTTAAACATCTGACTTGAAAAATCAAACTAATTCACTATGCTATACACTTTAACTAAAATTCACAATTTGCTTAAGTTCATTAAATACAATTTTAATATCAGCATCTCTAGTCTGTGTTCTATAATTTCGAATTTCTTCTTTATTATCTTTTCCAGCACTCAGAAAATCAAGTTTGAATTCTCATCAAAACTGTTCTATATGTAAACTTTCATGTTTACTCAAAGAATACTTATAACATTGCTTGATTGCGAAAATATTT
>JAPYZB010003015.1:0-10974 GCA_030522745.1 Eupelmus kiefferi | reverse complement strand
TCGTTAGATAAAGCCTTAAATATTCTACATTACCGAAGCCAAAAATAACATACATGAAATCGTCAGCGATCAGAAAACAACTTCAACGCACGCGACCTCCAAAATAACGTTCCACCAGGAAAACCAAAATTTTCCTCCACTTAAAACCCAAGCGCTCTCCCCCTCCCAAATTAAAATTCCACTTTCCACCTGACCGGCCGCGACCTCCCGGCGCATTTACATAACCCAAACGCCACCCGTGTCGGCCCAATTATCTCGTCTCTAGCCGAAAAAAGACCTCGCTCGTTCCATTACGTAAAAAAAAAGCCTCCAAAAATTTCTATTTCAAATCCTGCTCGCTCAACTAACTCTCCACGCACACACACTTAATACTCGGTGAGCACGCGGGCCGGAGGAGGGGGGGAGGCTCGAAGGCCGCGAGCTCGCGCCGAGTCAACGTCCTCGGCTCGCTCCGTCTCTCTCTCGCGGCCCTGGCGCGCAGGAGGGGGGATAACGTCGCGAAAGTCGCCCAGGGTGGGGTAGAGGCGAGCGCGCGTGTGTGGGTAGAGAGCGGCGCGCGCGTTCCCCTACCGCGCCAGTTGGGCGAAGACCTCGGGAGAGTGCGCCAGGTGCCGCGCGCGCTCGCTGAGAGATCGGCCGATCAGATCAGCCGCGGCTGCCGAGCTGTTAGCTTCGGCGGAGAGATGGATGTTGATGATTTTTTTTAAGGAGGGGGAGATTTTTTGGTGGGTGAGTTTTTTGTTTTGAGGAGATGTGGGATTGTGTTTGTTTTGTATATGAAAGGGGTATTTGGGCTGGAGAGAGAGGAGATGTGCAGCATGCCGCGGGGGAGTTCATTGAACTCTGGGTATGCATGTGCTCGCGCTTCTAGAAATATCTCTGCGGAGGCTCGGATGTTTATTAAAGATTGAAATTGAACTGCATTTGCAGATTTATAAATCACGCGCTTATTTTAAGTTGCCGGGGGATATTTTAAAAATTCAAATCGACTAAAAGCTTTTTAACGCGCGGCAGAATAATCAATTAAAGCGTCGTATAATAATTAATCTCCTCCTCTCGGGCCGATAAATCGAGCGGGAAAAATAATTAATTAGACCGACGCGGGGAGGGAAAAGAAACGAAAGAGCGCATCTCCAGGCTGTTATTCAAGCCTCTAATTACCTCCTTATCTATACACAATGAAGTAACGCCGCGCCGGCAATATCGGTTCGATGACACAAGCCGATCGCGTAATTCTAATAAAAGCCCCGTTCTCTCTCGGCGTTACGCAACCCGCCAACGTTTCCATTCCCCTCGTAACCCAAAAAAGAAAATCCTCCTCTTCCGCAACCCCGGCAAAAGAAAAATTTCTCCGTCTCCCTAAAAGAAAGCCGGCCAACCTCTGATATCCCAAAAGAAACGCTCTCACTCTATTGTCGAGATTTTCCGGGGCGCGAGTACAAAGGAATTTTGCGCTCTCTGCGTGGCGTCGGGCAACAGGTTCGAATGATCGCGCGGCCAGCCGCAAGGAGGGAAAGCATCGGCCCGCAGGTATATATACACGATGCGCGGAGGTGGTGCGCTCCAGGAGAGAGAGAGGACAATGGAGGGAGCGGGAAAGCTAGCCACGGGGGCTGGGGAAAATGAATTGGCGGTTTAGAATTTGAAATGCGGAGGTTTTCCGGGGGTCTGAGTTATTTCGCCTTGTCGGGGAGAGTTCGGGAAACAAGGGGAGAAAAAATGCGGCTTCGTACGAAAATTTCGGTCGAACTTTTCCGTTGATAATGCTGGGAACGTAAGGGCGAAGCCCGAATTTGAATGACAATAAAAGTCCCAGTGACCTCGTAACGATTAATTATCTGTTTTTTTCACTCTAATCGCATTAAAAAAGGCCCTGGCATCATTAATCTTAGCGCACGCACACGGAAAGGGAAAATCGAGCGCGTAAGGGCAATGCACCTCGGGCGCACGCAGGGGGGAAATCCGAAATGAGGCGAGGCGAAGCTGGGGAGGGGTGATAAAGAGGGAGCGGAGAATGCCCTTTATCGATTTCACCTGGAATGACCGAGTTTCCACACACGTAGACTTATGTACACACACGTACTAACGTGCCGGAGCGTCGGTTAATTCGAGGATGCTTTGGCTCGAGCGGCTTGGATTTTCAATTTTCGGAGCCCGGGCGCCGTAAATAATTTCGCGGCTAATGTTGGGATAAAACGGGTATTTATATGGGGATCGCTTGAAAAAATAGTCGCGGGGTCGGGTAGGTATTTTTATATGGATCCGAGCGAGTTACTTAGCTTAATTGGCGAAAAGTTTTAATTGAATTGTTATCGGCTGTCACTTTATGAATTAATCTCTTAATGTACCTCAATTATTACGCGATTTTTAGCTTTTTTGGTTAATAACCCAGCTTAACTTGAGCCGCGAGCTCGTTACTTTAAATAATTCTCCCCATTAATTCTCTTGACTCAGCCGAATTTTCTCAAAACCCACGCGGCTCAGAACTAACCCAATTAATAACAAGTCCCACCCTCGAAAACTCACTCCTCATCCCCTACCTCCACGCAATCCCCAAAATCCGCCGACTCATCCACCCCCCTCCAAAAAAAAATAACCAGCCCTCCTTCACGTAGGTCAGTTTCTCGCATATCAGCTCCCCGCGTCTGGAAGAAGCCGCGGGAGAGCCGAGACTACGTCTCCGGCTCGGCCGATGGAAAGGGAAGAGAACGCGGAAGAGCTTGGGTATATCTTTAAAGACTAGGTCGCTCGGTCGCACTACTGTATTCGCGCACCTATTTTGCCAGCGCTCTCCGGCGTATGGGGAACCTGCGCGCGCGCGCGCCAGCTCGACTAGCCGCCGCCTCATGGTCGAGTCTATGTGAGCTAGCGCGCCGACGGAGCGACCCATATTTGGCTCGTTGCACCTCGTCCCCCAACGACGAAATTGCACTCGGGTGACGCGCGCGCAAGTTTTCGGATATGCTTAGCGCTAAGCGTGGGCTATAGGAGAGTCCATTGTTTCGCATCGGGATGATGGCGGTAATTTGGTGGGATTATTTTCGGTGTTAGGGGGACGGTTATAGGAAAGTCGATTGATAAAGCTCGTATTTATACGCGACGGATTCGTAAATAGAACGTCAGAGCCAAAACAACTAGGCCAAGCGGTTCGCCCACACGGAAAAAATCAGAGCGGCTCGCCTATGAATCTAAAAAAAAGCCGGGCAAACTTCCTCTCCGCTGAAACATCTCCTAATCATATTTACACACTCATGAACCAGAGCGAATCCCAATAAACACACTGCGGCCCCAGCAGCTCCGCGATAATCTCCGCTCTGGCTCGAGAAAAAAAAGCGAGAGTTCAATCACTCCGGGCTCGCGCATCTCGCGACGCATCGCGAACGTTCCAGATCCCAATCCTCTCCCACAACTACGAGAGGGTTGAAAACGCTCGCAGGGGGTGCATTAACCCTCCGGTCGTCGACCTCGTCTCTCTCGGTTACGTCACGCTAGCTGTGTGCGCTCGCGGCGCGGTCGCTGCTCCCACTACTACAACTATACGCGCTCCTCTCCGCGCGCATATATCCCTCCTCCTGCCGCCGCTGCTGCTGCTGCTGCTGCTCCCCTCTCCGTCGTCACTTTTGATGTCGTAACGAGTCGTGATCTCATTTTCATTTGATTGCGCGCGCGAGCGCGCGGGTATTTCGGGCTCGCGCACGCTGCACTCTCGGGGGGTTACTGACCCCGGCCGAGCGAATCTACTTTGGAATCGGGTCAGCCGCTTATTATTGCGGTAGGTGTTCGCTCTGAGAGAGAGAGAGAGAGAGAGAGAGAGAGAGAGAGAGAGAGGGCTGAGCGAGGCCACTCCAGATAACGCGCCAGAGAGAGAGAGAGGCTCGCAGCTCGCTCTGCAACTCTCCGTTTCGCTTTTTTTCTTCTTTTCTTCGCCGAGCGATGATATATACGATGACGATGGAGTTTCGGTTATCGCGGCCAGAGAGCCGGAGCTGATAGACGACGAAACGCGCTTTTTGGAACGGGGCCGCCAAGAGGCTCTGAGCGCGCGAGCTTAATAAAAGTGAAAATCGCGTCGAGCGGCAGATAGACTAGCGAGGTTATTCGCGGCGACGGGCTGATAAGGGCCGATCGTTTCCGTCACACTTTGTGTTTTTCACGCCGCTGTTATTTATAGGGCGGCTGAATGAATTGTGCCTCTCATTGATCGACTTATTCATACGCTTATTATGCGCGCCGCGCTTCTATAGACTCGAATATCTCAGTAGGTAGCTAATCGCATCATCGTATAGCCTTCTCGTCAAACGTTAGAGCCGCCCAAAAAATCTGGGTCACGATGCCATCGAACGCGCTTGAGCCGCGTCACAACAACTTTGAAAAACAAACGCCGAAAAAAGGGCTCCCTCCTTCTCTCTCTCTCACTCGCGTATCCGAAAATACTCGGCTTACGCTCGCGGGAGAGGGAAAAGAGTGCAATTGCCTGCGCGCCTAGGCCACAGCTCAACGTCCTATCCGGCAGCTCACTCACACACACATAGTGAGAGAGAGCCAGTGCAAAATTCTCTCGGGGTCGCGTTCGCGCCGGTTAATGCCCCCGCGATGCCGTTGCGCGCATGCGCTGCGCCGGCGGCGTGTACGTCACCGTTATACTCGTCGTTCTCTCGTGCATTCGCCCCTCTCTCTTTCTCTCTCTCGCTCGTTCCTCTGCGCCAGCATTCACCTTCTCCGTCGTCGTCTCGCTCTTTCCAGGTCTCTCTCTCGCGCTCTCCTACTCTCCGAGCAAGCAAGCGCTCCGGTCGTTGGCCTCGGCTCTTTCTCTCTCTCTCACTGTGCCTCCTCCACCCCGCGCGCACGCGGCTCTTTTATATACACACATACGTGTATGCACAAAGTCTAGGCGGCGAGTGGACGTTGGCCCTTCTAGATGCGTCCGCGGCATCCCGCGGATTTCGGAAGCTTGCGGTAAGCGAGCCCGCTGCGGGAGAGCGGTTGGATGAGTAGCTTTCGAGCTTGCGGATATGTTTTAATGCTACGGTTTGCCTGTGGTTTCCGACGCTGCCTTGATTAAATTGTTAATTGTGAGGGTTACGTTTTCGTTTGAAATTAGCGTTTCAAGTAGTAACAGACGGTTCGTGCGTGTTCTTAATCCCAATCAGCTTCGTCCCTCGGGGCACAGAATCGGAACGTATCGTGTTTACGGCCGCTAATTTCCATCGGAACGAGAAATCATAACGCCGGGATTACTAGGCCAGCGCGCGGCTTATATCGTAAGCTCATATCTCGCGTTAGTCATCCGAAAAGCCGATCCTCCTCCGGCAGCCCCCGTTCGCAGGATAAAATATGCAGACTCGCATAAGTGACCTGGTTTCGCTACTGGGGCTCTCCCGTGCAGCCACCCCCTGCGCAAGCTCGGGTTAAGAGTTCGTTAAACTTTTAGCCGAAGATTAGCCTTTGCATTCCCGAGCGCCCTGTTAAATATTCGATTAAATTTCCTCTCGCGTTAAAATCTGGCGTCAACAATATCTTGAATTGTTATTTAAAATAACCCGATTTAATAATAACCTGACCGTACTAATAACCACGCTGGCATCCTCTCTCAAGCGCAAAACTTGCAGCCTCGATTCTTGAACCATCCATCCCACCCCCTACCAGAGCACCCTCGGCTGCAAGTCATTCACCCCGGCTTTAAATCCCGACGAAAAAAAGCTCAACGTGCGCCCGTGCAGCAACACGAAAAAGCACACACAGAGAGAGCCATGACTCTCTGCTGGTGTACGTGCCAGCGAGCTCGCGCTCTCTCGGTGGTCGTCGACCCCTGTGACCCGTTTTGAGGCGGGGGTGAGAGAGAGAAAGATCGATGCCACGTTCAAGCTCTCTCCCTCTCCGCGCCTCGTGCGTACGCGGCTGTATACACGCGGCGGGTTCATCCGGGGTTGCTGCCCTCGTCCGGGCGAGAAAGAGCGCGCAAGCTCTCTCTCTCGCTCTCTCGGCCAGAACTTTCCAGATTTGACACGAGCAAGGGGGTTGGCTGCTGCAAGCTGAGCTTTTTCGATTGTACGGCTATTTCGGTGGCTTATCGCCGGGTGAGAAATTATTCAGGGATCGCCGCTAATTCTGGCCGCGCTCGGTTTATTTAATATCTCGAGCGAACAATAGGTGGAAAGCCTCGTCCTTTATTCACGATGCACCGATATCCTCGCCGATCAATATTCCGGCCGGCGATTTTCCCCGTACAGCTCGCATTCTAATGCCGCGCTTCTAAGCTCGGCTCGCAATTAGCATTCGTCGTCGCGCGCGCTGCCGCTGCGCCGCCGTCCCATTTTTGTCTCTCCCGCGAGCGCAGGACAAAAGAGCAACGATCTGCCGCGTCCTGCGCTCGCTTCACTCTGTATATACAGCCTTTATATATATATACGTGTGCAGCGCGGCGAAGGTGCAACGGTACACCTCGCTTCTTATTCGCGCGCTCGCGTTGTTGAGGTAGGCGAGGTCGCGAGAACGTTCTGCACTCGCCGTGTGCATAGGCTCTCGTTGCGAAAATATAAAAGAGATTTTTTTTCCTTTAAGCTTCCTTCGACGAGCGTATCGAACGGTTGTTTGGAATTTCGCAACGGCTTTTGATTTATCGGCTCCGGCGCGCTGTAATACAGCAAGGAGCGCTCGCGATTTTTGCAATCGTGACTGTTTTTTCTCTCGTCGCCGGGGACCTTGCGGATAGTGCGTCGACGCTTTCCGCAAGAGCCGGGTTAGAGCTTAATTACGCCACATTGCCGATTTGTTTGTCGGCAAACAAAGCATCGCGCGCGTGTGTAGTTGCGTTACGCGAGCGGTAAACAGTTTTGAAAAAATTCGCGCTAACCAACACACTTGCGCGCTCGAAAAAGGAACTTGCAACACACACGGTCACCCCGGAGATATCGGCTGCTTGCGTAATCGCGGACGTAAAGCCACGAGCGCGTATATCATAATAGCTCGGCTCGGTGAAAATAAAAAAAAAAATGAAGGAGGCCCGCTCATTGTGCAACCTCATCACAACACGTCGTCCTGCGGCGCTCGCGCGTGCGCGCGTGCAACCCCCGCCGAAAATCGCGGGAGTCCCGCGCGCTTACGTAACAGCGCGCGCGCAGCAGCTCCCGTACGTGCTACTGCTCTCTCTCTCTCCTCCCTCTTTCTCTCTCTCTAGGTACGGAGAGAGAAAGGTCGTTGACCGCGCGAACGCTCTATTCCCCTACTTCTGCCTGCTTCCTCGCTCTCTCAAGCGCTCCACCAACCCCGCGATTTTTCGGGGCGGGGATGATGTGGCCGAGAATAGTTTTTCCTAGAGCGCGCGGGAGAAAAAGGAAGGAGAGGAGAAGAAAAATACAAAAGGAGGAGCGGCTCGCTGCCAATATTTCGCTCGTTATAATTACACGCCCGTCCGTGAGAAGCCTAGAAATAATTGCGCGAGTAGCAGCGATCGATACGTAAACTCGGCTCAGGGATCGAGTGTCCTGCCTTGCTGGGGAGATAAAAGTATTAACCCTCGGCGCCCCCGGCATTAATCACGCTTACATTAACCGAGCCTTGCGCGTGCTGTAACAAATAACCCTCGGCATCAATCCTGTCCTCGGCCGATCAATCCTCGGCGCCACCCCATAGGGCCTTCGGCGAAGAGCGCGTAAAACGAAACCAGGCAACCCTCGATAAGACACTTACACAGAAAGAGAGACAGAGCGAGAGAGCTTCTAATCGGCGCGCGTTCGGTATACAGCTATACACGCAGAAAGGGGGGGGGGCGAGGACACACGAGCTAGCGCGCGGGGGGAGAAAAAGAGAGCGAGGCGAAAGAGAGAGACGGAGCTAGCTGGCTTGCGCGCGCGCGCACAGGGACTCTCACTTTCACGCGGTGAACTGCGGGTGAACGTCCGGGAATTGGGTCAGAGGGCCCCCACCTCGGCACTCGCCTCGGCAGCCTCGGCAGCAGCAGCAGCAGCAGCTCTTTCTCTCGCTTCTGCAGCAGAGAGCGGGCGTATGTGCCGTTCGCCTCGCGCCGTTAGACAGAGAGGGAACGATCCCGCTTGCTGAGCCTGTGCTAGAGAGCTCCGCGCAGCGCGCCAGTCCACGCTCAAGCTCCGCAAGAAACGGTCGCCCGCGCGCGCGCTCCACACGCATCAGAGAATACACAACGTCGCGTATTGTTCGTGCAACGAGCGAGTTTGCCCAGAGATATGTGATATTAGCGAGTGACCTCTGCTTTCTTGTTTGCCGGATTAAGGATTTTACGAGAGAGAGCGCGAGAGCTTGTGTGATACGTACGTGAAGCTCAGAGAGCTTCAAGTGATTATTGAGTTTTATTCGTGAGAAAGAAGGACAGAATTCGCCGAGTTGTTGATTGGTGATCTAACGCGAAGCGAGAGTGTGATTGTATTGAAAAATAATTGAGAGAAAGAGACTGGGCCCTTAGTTCTAAAGAATCTATCCCATGGGGTGCCTGTGCGAATGTGACCTGGCCGCCTGCAGCAGTCCCGCGCTAAGCGGCTCTGGTGGCTCGGGCTCCTCGTCCGACAGCGACAGTGGAAACTTGACTGACGAGGGCTTCGCTGATTATTCTTCGCAGGGCTTCTTCAGGCGCAGCATCCAGCAGAAGATACAGTACCGGCCCTGCACCAAGAACCAGCAGTGCAGCATACAGAGAATCAACAGGAATCGCTGCCAGTACTGCCGGCTGAAGAAGTGCATCGCCGTCGGCATGAGTCGTGATGGTGAGTACAGAGCTATTTTTTACTTTATACTCCTGGTATGCTGCTGACGAAAATTCTTGGAGCGGGGAGTCATGAGGAAAATTTTTAAAGTCCCCAGATGGATTGTGAATAAATTCGGTTTGTAAAAAAATACAAGATTCAAAAGATATGGTAGAATCGTCAGATTTTCAGTACCTGTTAAATTCATGAAAAATACAATTCTCTTATGTAAAATCCATTCTCATTCTAAATACGACTATCTTGCACTTTTTCAACACGTAATCCACCGCGTTCATTACATAAATTAACCAAGACCCAGCAATCCAAAAAAACCCCACCTCTTCAAAACAAATATCCCCAACGTGAAAACCCAGCTCAAGAATTTTCGTAAGTAGTCCAAGCCATCACCCCCCAAAAAAAACCCTCAAGTAGATAAAGGACACGCTCATTCACACTCTCACACACACACATAGCACACACTCACACACAATCTTACTCAAGAGAAACTTTTTCGGCACAAGATCCGCTCTCGAGGTTACGGCGCTCGCGCGTTGCTCAAGACGGCCAAAAAAAAAAAGAAAGACAGAGAGCCGCGATTCGCTCGGAGGTCAGAGCTGCGCGCGAGAGCGGCTCGCGCGTACACGGGGCCAGGAAGCGGGAGGGAGAAGTGAAAAAAAAGAGCGTTTTGGAAATTTGGGTTGTCGGGGCATCGACCGTTTACGCAACGAGCGCTCGCAAGCACATATATACTGGCGTCTTTCTCCTCGGGGCTCCGCGAGAGAGCGAGAGAATGTGTCGCAACTCGCGGGCGAAAGTGGACAGTCGCGCGCGCGCCGCGACGAGAAAGTATATTGCTTGATCGACGTTTTCGTTTTTTCTGATTTTTTCACTTTGGCCTGGCTGGCTGCTTTTATAATAGTCTTGATTGCATGCGAATGAGGCTTAGATATGGGCGGGATCGGCGGTGAGAAGAAAGAGTCGGGTTCGATTGATCGGATCAAAGTTTGAATCATCGCATAATTCTCCCTTGTAAAAAAATCCATACACCATTCAAAACACGTCGAGCAAACGCATTCGGCGACTCATTACACAATTAACTCATAACACCCCTCCTCGGCTCAACAATCGTCCCCGATAAGAGCGGCGATAAGCCAGACCCCGCAGAAAAACAAAAAGCTTTCC
The DNA here is from genome assembly GCA_030522745.1 of Eupelmus kiefferi. Taxonomy (NCBI): domain Eukaryota; kingdom Metazoa; phylum Arthropoda; class Insecta; order Hymenoptera; family Eupelmidae; genus Eupelmus; species Eupelmus kiefferi. The sequence continues at coordinate 1,078 of JAPYZB010003015.1, read as the reverse complement.
AAAGTAGCCGCTCGCAGACGGCTCTCGCGAATATCCATCCAGAAATAGAATCGGCCGTCTCTAATCATCGATCCTTTCGCGCGCGCGCGGCGCCTGCTACTACTGACTGCGCTCCCTCTGCACACAGACACACACACAGACAGCTCGCGGGGTCAATAGTCGGTCGTTGCTCGCAAGTGGTTCCGTGCAGTGGAAAAGAGAGTACCGCTACGCGCACTTTTCCCCTCTGCTCGCGATCTCGGCCCCACCAGTCTCCCGACCCCCCACTCCGAAAAAGCTCGCGGCCGTAGAGTGGCGCCGCCAAGCGGAGACCTCGCGAACCCTCGGCCGACCAGAGCGCGCTGCTTACTACTGCGCAGACGCGCGGCTTTTTCTACTGATGGTAGAAGAGTGGGGGAAGCGAGAGGTTCGAGCCGAGCGGAGCGATCATTCGGCCTTCGTAGCTCGAGGGAGCGAGATTGCGGACTTTGTGGAACGAGGCGAGCCGCGTGAGGTTGCGATGAGAGCGGAGAGCCGAGTCGGACAGTTTGGCGAGCCGAGGCTCTTGCGGAGGCTGATGATTGGATGATGTATGCTTTTTACGAGGATGGGAATTAATAACCGTGGAAATTAATGAGATTTGTTTTCGAGCCTTGTGATCGTTTTTAATGGTAGGTCATGATGCTAGCAACTTTTTTGAAAAACGCTTGGTTTTGGATTTGATGATTGGGTAATTTTTAGAACGAGGTTAGGTGGAAACTCGACCATCGCATGCCCGAGCACTGATAAGAGCTCGTCCTCCGCGAGTCGAATTATTCACAATGAAATCGTCTTCCCTTGTTTTTCTCAACAATTCAAAAACACGTGTTCCTCGAACACGCCTCTTTCAGTAATTCCCGCTAACAATCAAAGCGAAAAAAACGAAACACGCGCATAACCCCAGCTAATCAACTTTCATGAGCCCGCTTACAATCCTCGTATCTCCACTTTCAAAAACGTGACTCGCGCCACACCATATCCCACCTATTCAGCCAAACAAAAATCTCGCTCATCACCATCAAGGAACCAAAAAAAAAAAGAAACCTCTAGCGACAAATCG
>JAPYZB010003014.1:0-10975 GCA_030522745.1 Eupelmus kiefferi | reverse complement strand
TATACATTTCATTATAATAACACCTGACTTAAAAAAAAAACATTGATATCGTTTATCTTTAAAAATTAAGCTTAATCAAGATTTACAACATAAGTAACAACAAAAAATAAAAAATAAAAAAAAAGTAATAATATTTTAAAATCTAATTAAGTTAAATTAAAACAACAAATTAATAAATAAATAAAATAAAGAACACAAATTTCATGTACTCCCAACTACCCTTTAAAAACGTCAAATCACGTATAAGTAAACAAACAACAAATCCACAGCCGCGAAAATTCAAACGCCCGTTCCCGCGCGTAAAACCGGCAACGCCGCAACATTCGCCTTTTCTCGGCCCCATTCGAAAACGGCGCACTTGCGGGTATTTTTGCCGGGCTTTTTCTGCCTCAATACACGCGGACAGCGCGCGCATGCCTCCATAAAACGCGATCGCGCACTTTTGCGAGGGAACTCGCGCAGTGAGGATCAACAAAGGTAAATTCGTAGGTACATCCTCGCCTTCGACATAACTCTACCAAGATGCCGAAGGTGAACACGCTGTTTAATTACTTCACCTCTCCGAAGGGAGCTTCGCCGAAGGTGAACAGCTCGCCAGCAGCGAAGTCGAAGGCAGCCGCATCCCCGGCTCCTAAGACGAAGGCGGCAGCGTCGAGGTCGAAATCCGAGACACCTAAGAGGGAACAAAAGAACAAAGGTGCGTGGATTTTAGTGCGAGATTTTTATGATTATTGAATGTTGATTGGTTAACCTTGACATTTTGATTTTGCGAGGGTAATGTTATAGGTTTGGTTGTCGGTTTGTTGATGTTTATTGAAGAGGCTGCGCGCGTTGAGATGTGGTTTTTCTGGTCCAATGCGCAGTGGCATCGTGCGAGCTATGCTCCACGAGGTTTGATTGTAAAAGTGGGTTTTTGATGCGTTTTTGCATGTTGATAGTTGATATTGACATTTTATTCTTTGTTTACACTTTCGTCGATTTTTTTTTACAAGATAAATTCATTTAAATTAAATTTTCCTATAATTTGTTTAAGCTTTTTATTTTAACTATCGTATTAATCTTATTAATAGTATGATTATTAAGTTAATAGTGATTAACATAATAAATACATGCACTCAATTATTGAATAAAATCAAAATATATAGAATTGCTAATAGTTAAAATAAACAAATAGATTTTTTATGTTTAATTTTTTATTTTTTAATAGTTTGTGATTATCAGAGACTTATTTATTCTTTATAAACTAAGTAAATAAAAATATTAATTCAGATGAAAAAAAATCAAGAGGCAAAGAAAATGTTCGCGAAAACAAAGAGAAAAAAAGACTTTTGGAAGAAGACGAGGAAGATGAAAATATTGATCAAAATGAAGCAGTTACCCCAAAGCCAACAAAAAGGAGAAGAATCATTATTCCAGAAGATAACAGTGATGATACTGAAGATGAATACAAACCTGGTAACAAGAGCTACTTCATTTTTATTAAAAATGAAAGTAATGAATGTTATTTTAAGAGTAATCAATTCATTTTTTTTTAGATCCTGATGAGTCTATAGAAGAATCAGACTGCTCACTTTCTGCAGCAAGTGAAAGTGAACCACCTACCGAACCTGAAGAGGATGAAACCCCAAAAGTATGTCAGATAATAAAAAATAAAAATATAAAAAAAATTATTTTGTTTTTACATTTGTTTTGTTTTTATAGAAAAAACGAAAAGTGACTAATGGAACGAACGCTAAAACTCCAAAAAGTGTTAGCAAAAAACCTGTTGGTAAAAAGGATACAGTTACAAGCAGTCAAGAACATACTGGAAAGGCCTCGGATACGCAGTCTTGGCCACATTTAAAATATGAATTTTTAAAGCCAGACAAAATTAAAGACAATAAAAAACGTTCCCCTGATCATCCAGATTATGATCCAAGAACAGTTTATGTACCAACGGAGTTTTTAAATAATCAAACTCCTGTAAATATTTTTCTTGAAATATTGCTAATTAATTAAAAAATCCTGATTTAAAAATTAAAATTTGTGTTTTAGGCCGTGCGACAATGGTGGATTATGAAAGCTGATCATTATGATGTAGTATTATTCTTTAAAGTAGGAAAGTTTTATGAATTATATCACATGGATGCTGTTACAGGAGTAAATGAACTTAACTTGTCATTTATGAGGGTTTGTAATTTTATACTAACATAATTTTACTAAGATATGTCTTAATTCAAATAGAATTAATGTTTCATTTTTACAGGGTGAGTTTGCCCATTCAGGATTTCCAGAGATTGCTTATGGACGTTTCTCTGCAAGTCTTATTGAAAGAGGCTACAAAGTAGCAAGAATTGAGCAGACGGAAACTCCAGATATGATGACTCAACGAACAAGCAAAAGTATTTACTTGTTTAAAAAGTATTCTTTCAACTCTTTTTTTTAATTTCTTTTTAATTTTTACATTAATTTTAATTATTTCAGTGAGCAAAGTATCTAAGTATGATAAAGTTGTCAGACGTGAAATTTGTCAAATTAGTACCAAAGGAACAAGAGTTTACACTCCTCAGGATGCTGAAGCTTCAGAACCAACATCTACTTACTTGTTATCTATATTTGAAAAGCAAGTGCCTGGTCAAAATGTATCAACATATGGTGTATGTTTTATCGATACAACTATTGCTGATTTCAATCTTGGACAATTTCAAGATGATCGCTGCAATTCTCGCTTATTAACACTACTTGCTCATTATCCTCCAGCTCATATTATTTATGAGCGAGGTAATTTAACACCAACTACTATGAAAATACTTAATAATTTATTGCCTGGAGCAATGAAAGAAGCTTTGCAGAAAGAAGTTCAGTTTTGGTCATCTACAAAAATTTTAAAGGTATTTTCATTTGCTTAATCTTAAGCTTTATTTTAGAACAAATTACAACTCTAATTCTTTTTTCACGAATTTTTGAGTATTTTATATTACAATTATCGTATGAATTTTTTTTTAGTTTCTTCATGAAGCTGAATACTTCAAAAATGAAGAAAATTCAGAATTTTCTTGGCCGAAAGGCTTGCAATCATATCTAAACAAAGGTAATGGTACAAATTTTGCAATAACTAAATTTTATATAAGTTTTTTGAAAAACAAAATAAATAAACACTTAATATCAAAGGTGATAGTTTGGGACTTACTCCATCAGAAGAAAAAGAACTTGCAGTGACAGCTTTAGGTGGCTGTGTGTATTTGCTTAAAGAATATCAATTGGACCATCAACTACTTGCACAGCAACGATTTAAAACATATGTACCTCCTGATTTCTCTTCTGAATCCAAATCCAATGAGACCAAGTTCGCCCATAATATGGTATTTATAAACACAATTTTCAAAACCTTTATAGTGTATTCAATATTAGTAGATTACTATATATAGATTAGAATTTTATTTTTGTTTGAATATGTTTTCAGGTGTTAGATGCTATGACAATCAATAATTTAAGGATTCTTGGTAATGAAGGTTCTTTGATTAAAACGTTAGATTACTGCTGCACTCCATTTGGCAAAAGGTAATTTGAAAATTTCATTTGTTAACTTTTGATAATAACTTTTGTAAAACAATCTTCAGATTATTACGAGAGTGGATATGCAGACCATCCTGTCGTAAATCCACAATTATTGAACGTCAAGAAGCTGTGACAGAACTGTTAGATAATCCAGATGTTGTCCAAGAAGTTCGCGGTAAACTCAGTAATCTACCCGATCTTGAGCGATTGTTGAGCAAGTAAGGTTTTTATATTTAAAATTAATTTTTAAAATTAGAATTAAATAATTTTTTTATTTTAATACTTTACATTACTTTATATTATAAAAGAATTCATGCACTCGGAAACGCTGCCAAAATTCGTAATCATCCAGACGGACGTGCTATATTTTTTGATGGTAATCAATATTCAAAGAGAACCATTGTTGACTTTATTACAGCTCTGAACGGATTTGAAGAAATTTTAAACACAATCGAAAGCTTCTCGGGTAAGTTTAATAGCTAGCTTTTATGTTAATCAAAACTATTTAAATATTTATTTTTTTATTTTATTGATGCCAGATTTCAAGAATCCCTTAATCAATAAGTGTACAAAACTAGAACCAGAAGGAGATTTTCCAGAATTACAAGAGACATTGGATCATTTCAAAGTTAGTAATCAAATTTTTTGTAATTGAATAGTCTTAAGAAATTTGTAACATTTTAAACAATACTATTCAATTAATTTTTAGAATGCATTTAATCACGAAGAAGCCAAAAAAGAAGGTTTCATTGTGCCAAAGCATGGTGTTGATAGAGAATATGATGCTGTAATGCTGGAGCTTGATGCTATCAAAAAAGATCTAGATGCTTATTTGGAGAAACAAAGGCGACATTTTGGTGTACAAATTAAATTTTGTGGATCGGATAAAAAGCGATACCAAATCGAAGTTCCTGAAAGTCAAATCAAAAAGGTTGGTAACGGCTATGAACTGCAAGGTTCAAGAAAAGGATTCAAAAGATACTATACAGAGGAATCGAAGGTTAGTAAGCTTTTTATTATATATAAATTATTACAAATAATGTTCTATAAGTTTATTATTTTACTAGGAACTACTTGCAAGACAAATTGTAGCTGAGGAACAGAAGGAGAAAGTTTTAAAAGACAGTAATAGAAAAATCTTTGCTAAATTTAGCGAGCAGTATGATAAATGGAGCAATGCTACTTATAATATATCAGTATTGGATTGTCTTATATCCTTAGCAGAATATGCCAAAACTTGCGATACATCTATTCCAACAATTTACGATGACACTGATAATAAAGGCGTAAGTTTTTGCATAATGAAATAAAATATTTCCATTTTAAAACTTATTTCTTTAAATAATTGTTGATTTTAGATTTTCATTGAAATAAAAGATGGTGTGCATCCATGCATCGTTTCTGATAATTTCATTCCCAATGATACTCTCATTGCAAGTGGTGAAGCTGCTCCATTAATGATACTGACTGGACCGAATATGGGTGGTAAATCTACATTGATGAGACAAGTAGGCCTGATCACAATTATGGCACAAATTGTATGTAAATCACTTTGAGTATCGGTTAACTTATTATATAAGTTTATGAGAATAAATCTAATATGTTAAAATATGTTTTAATTCTTTTTAGGGGTGTCATGTACCAGCCAGTAGTTGTAAACTTACTTTGGTCGATCGCATATTCACTCGATTAGGAGCCAACGACGATATTATGGCAGGCCAAAGTACGTTCTTGGTAGAATTGAGTGAAACTGCTGCCATACTTCAACATGCGACAAAGTATTCTTTGGTTCTTTTGGATGAGTTAGGTAAGATGCACTCCAGATGTAATTAATTAGTTTTTTATTAAGATTTTTGCGGAAAAAAAAAATCATGTTAACAACGAATATATTTCAGGCCGAGGTACGTCAACTTATGATGGAACTGCCATTGCTGCATCTGTGGTAGACGCTCTCACAAAAATTAAGTGCAGAACTCTATTTTCTACTCATTATCACTCTCTTGTGGAAGATTATAAGACAAATAATAATGTTACTCTTGCTCACATGGTAAGTTAAAATATATTAAATGTTATATATTGAAAATTATTCTTTTAGTCTTAAAATAGCTTTTGTTACGCGAACCTTTTCAATCATTACGAGATATAATTATCGAACATCTTACTAGTATTACTTTTAATCTTTTTTTTTTCAACATCAACAGGCTTGCATGGTAGAAAATGAAAACGAAGATAAAGTAAGTGAAGAAAATGTAACTTTCTTGTACAAGTTGAGTGAAGGAGCATGTCCAAAGTCTTACGGTTTCAACGCTGCGAGATTGGCTGGAATACCATCTACTATAACTAAACGAGCTCAAGAAATTGCAACAAAACTAGAGGCTGAAGTAAACCTTCGACATGCTTTTACTTCACTATTTAGAAAATCAGAAAATTCTTCTGTCAGATCGTTACTTCAGCAGAGTAAAAGTTTTCTACCAAATGTTTAGTTCTAAATCTTTAGTTTGTTCAACATTTCTATTCGATATGTTTTGAGAACATTTTGTGATCATTACTTATTTTACTCGTTAGCGTTTTTCATATTTAAATGTTAGTGCACGTTACTATTACGTTTGATACAAAAAGAAAATTTGCTTGATGCAAAATCTTCAGTTGTGCCATCTCTTAATATCAGATATATTGTACCTATTTATTAATACCACGTTAGTATTTTTTATACCATTCATGTTAAAAAAAATTTACTTTCATCAATTGTAAAAATATCATTATTTGTTAAATAAATATTCTACATATAAACTTTTTTAAAATTTGGTTTACGTTTTTGAATTTTTTATTTACAAATGGATTTTGTCACCGTTCCTAATATATTTACTAATAAATTAATTTCAATTTCTTCAGTTTATTATTATTTTTTATGATACATTAAAGTATAAAATTTCTAAATAATTTTGTTTAATAAAAATTATTAAACAATAATAATATTATAATAATAATTTTAATATTTAAACTTCATATAAAAATAAGTTGAATATAATCTCGAATTTATGAGAATCTAGTTGTATGATGTAATATTAAATTCTTAGAACTAGGTGAAATGATATGGAAAATCAATGTGATTTTACCAACATGGATTCAGGAACTTCGGAGGGATAAAATAAAAGAAAACAAAACCAAAAGATCGTGTCGCTTACAAAATTTTTTATTTATCAATACCATAGTACAAAAAGGCTATTCACGAGTAATGTGACGAAACACGATGTACAAATAAAGCACGTAATAGCTTTTACGCACACGAAAGACAATTGCATAGATTTTTTGCTCTGTAATTTTTTTTCTTGTTCCGGAAAAGTATAAGCTCAAGGGAAATCTGGAAACTGCAACTTTCCGGTAGTGGCTAAAGTGTAAGTATATAATATTTACGGTTGAAAATAAAACATAGGCGTGCTGGATTTCTGCGTGATACCGTCTACAACGATTAAAATCTCGCGGTGAAATAAATATGGTAAACGCATTGTGACTCCGCCAAGTTTTATAAAAGCCAAAAAAAAGGTTAGAAAAATAAAAAAATAAGGAAAAAGTAGCTACGAGTTGAAATATTGATGTTTTATTTATTCTCATCTATCGTGGCTTGTATGGATTTTGATAAATTTGATAAATATAGAGAGAATCGATTGATTTTACAATGAATGACAATCGTATAGCGATCTAATGATGATAATGAATGACGTCGATGATCGTAAGGTATACGTTATATTTTTTTTTTTTTTTTTATCAATATTGAGAAATATATATTATGCGATCTTACATATTTTTTGCTCATATCTCTTTCGTCTTCCGTCAAAATGAATAAACGTTTAATTATCGAGTAATCATCGAAAAAGTACACGATAAATGACTGTAATAATTAATTGATTAATAATAATAATAATAATTATGATAGTAATAATTAATTATAATAATAATAATATTAGTGTTAAAAGGCACGGAGATTAAGAAAGCACTTTTCCTTGACTTGATGTTTTTGTTTTTTCATACGGTGCACTTTTTTTATTAATAAATTTTCTCTCGATAAAGAAAAGCACAGTTATAATGCTATAAATATACAATTCTTATCTGTTCTCTCATTAGAATTTCCTCTCTTAACTGCCTCTATATTAAGACGTATTCTAAAAACTTTTCACTTTGTTCAAGAGTCGAAATAGTCCGCAGATCCGTCAATAATCGAATATAGATATACAGCTTTAAAGTCGAAAGAGTATAATTACTTTATAATCGCTTCTTCCATTACAGGATACATTTATTATATATTTAATTAAAGAATATCTCATTCCTCTGCTCTTGTCATGTTATTTTCTTTTTTGGTTCGCACAGATTAGTACATAGGAAAGAAAGAAGAAAAAAAAGGTGAGAAAAAAATGTTAATCGTTCAGGAATGGGAACCGAATCCCCGCGCGTATCAAAATTTAGCCCTCCTCAGACCCAGCGAAATAAAGAATAAAGAGTTATACACAACACACCAAAAAAAAATATTAAAACTACCATATTTTTTTGTACAAAAAAAGAAAAGGAACGTAATCGTTTTTATTTCGTGGTCAAAATCCACGGCTCACAGTGTCCAAAAAGTCTTCAATTTTTCTCAGCGAATACAAACCAAGAGTTACACAAGTGACAATACACAATATTCGTCGCCGACCAATAACACAGGGAACTAAGTGTGTGTGCTTCGTCGCTTTCTCTACACGTACACGGGAAAATGAAGAAGGTGTGTGTGCGTGAGTGGAGGGAAGGGGGTGGTGGTGGTGGTGGTGTGAAAATTTCCTGCTTTCTTCGGTTCGTCGCGGGAGTTGGCTGGATCGGTCGATGATGTTTACCAGAGTCCAGACGAGAAGCCGCCCGGTGGCACGCGGTTCTTCATTCGGACCGCGGCGTTACCTCCAACGCTTGACGATGAATCCGTGCTGGACTTGTCACTGCCGGCAGATGGGGACTTGCCGCCGCTGCCGTTTTGCTGGATCACTGGGTTAGACTCGTAGCCGGCGCCTGTCACTGGATTGCCATCTGTGAGAAGAGAGGTGGATGGGTTAGTTTAATCAGGTGGTTTGGGTTTTGGGTTTGAGGTGTGGTTTACTATTTGGTTTGCTGTCTTTTGATGAGTATTTTCGATGTTTAAGTATAATGGATGAATGTGTTTTTATTTTTATGATTTTATTCAATGATTTAATGAAGAGAGCAATTACGAAGTAAGCATTGGCTATCGCTTAAAATACTGAATGTGATTACTAATTTTGACAGCAAACCAAATGTATTTTAAAATACATGACATACTGTAAGACTAAAAATAATCGTATATCATTTTCTAAAATATTCATTATTTTGAAATATTCAGTTGTATATAGACACCGAGTCACTTCAATATAATCGATGTAATATATTTTCACATCAATTTTGAACTCTTAGATGAACAGTAATATACACTGAATTCAAAATTGATCTTTACTTTCTCTTTATGTTTTAAATTTGAAAGTTCTCCTTTGAAAGACTAAGTTCTTACCTATGAAGAAAGTCCAATAAATAATCTACATGTAAAAATTCAGCAAAAAGAATCAAAGATTTTGAAAACCATGCAAATTTAAGTCTTCACAATTAAAAACCATGCTTTCTTGTTCATAAAAAATTAAAAAAAAAAAACTTATTTAAATTCATGCTTTATAAAAAAGTATAAAAAAAAAATATATACTCATAAACACAAACAAATATAATAATAAATATTTAAAGCAACATAATTGTAAAACAAATATATAGCTCTTAAACATAATATATTGTCATCAGCTGAAATTTTTATTACAGCATTAATTTTAAACATAAAAAAATTATCAAATATATCTTTTGCTAAAAATTTAACAAACAATTTATATAATATATAAAAATAATTATAATAGCGTCTATAATACTAAAAAGCTGTTAGAAACTGTCTAGTTTTGTCATGGACCTTTAATTAAATCAAAATAAAAACGTAGCCATTCTTCAAAACTGATTTACCACTTCAGCTGATCTTAATAATAAACAGCAATAAAAAAATCAAACTCAAAAACATCATACAAATCCATACTAAACAATTTCCAGCAGCAAACAAAATACATCTGAAAGAATATAAAAAGATAAATAAAGAGTAACAACAACAAAAAAGAAGAAGAATAAAATCTGAAAACAAACAAAAATTCATATAAGATAAAAAGAAAAGGACTAAGGAAACTGAAAGGACGTATAAGGAAAATCAAAAAAGGGACAAACTCTATGGTACTTATTCTCGTTTACCTCTGCTCCTGCGTACGATGCGCCTCGACGCGTGAGGCTTAACGTCAACGCCGTCTCCGGTGACCGGGTTGCGTGGCATGCAGGACGATCCTCCTGCACGTCCGTTGCGGCCGGTTTTTTCGTTGGCGCGCATTGTATTGTATTTTTGTTAATTGCGAGAGCGTGAGCGAGCGAGCGAGATTTTGGTTTTTGGTTTTTTGTTTTTTTATTGGTTTTTGTGAGTCGTTGGTTAAGGAGGCAGGCACAGACAGAGCAACACAGGTTGGAGGTTCCCATCACCGAGGAGGAGCAAACAGACCAAACACAACACATATTGGATTGGATATATTTTTTTTTTCATTGGTTATATTTGTATTTACATGGATGTTGGTGTGATGTGGTTGTGAGGGTGGCGATGAGAGCGGCGGCGAGGTTGTTTCGATTGAGTTATGTTAAAACGTTGATTTGGACATTTCTTTTTGGAATACATAGTTTATAGTCTTTTTTTCTTGGGAAAGTAAGAAAGTCAACGGTATAAGCGCTGCAAATGTTTGATTGACGTTTGAAAATTCGACTGTCAAGTGCATTCACGTGCGTCAAAAGTACGCTTGACCGAGTTTGATAATGTTCTACTTAAACGAATAGACAAATGTATTTTCCATCTAAATGCATGAGAAAACTGAGCGGTATATTAAATAAGTTCACAATAAATAAATTCGCAAAAGATGAACATAAAAAGTCGTATTACATTATTTCCGGCAACATCGTACCAACCGAAACTTTAATCAGATCAAATCAATGACAATTAAAACAGAAATCCTTCCTCAAAGTCGTTCCAAACACAGCACACTATCAAAAAACTTTATTTTTAAAACACTTGCTTTAAACTTGCCAACTGCAGCTCAAATCCAAGCGCACAAGCCTGCAGATACGAAAACTGCGGTTATTGATTTCGCGTCAAACCAGACCGGCGGATTTCTGTCGCCCTTCGGCAGCTCGCGGCGTTCCATAATACCTCGAACCCACGCGAAATTTACACGCGTCCCAAAAGCGCGGTTATACATGAAAATTCCGGCTTCTCGAATCGAACAACCTCCTCTCTCTGGCTCTATTGGTTTTCTGAGGATGCAACGGCTGTACAGAGATATAA
>JAPYZB010003013.1:0-10977 GCA_030522745.1 Eupelmus kiefferi | reverse complement strand
TACTTTCTCTTACACTATGTAAGTTTTCATCGAAGTCTACAAAGGTACGACTAAGTTGTAAGAGCCCAACGTTTCACCCATAGAATCTGAAAGCCAATAAAAATGGCATCGTAAGTAACTTTAAAAGCGCTCACCTTCAACCAGCAGTTGGAGAAGCAGAAACATCGTATCTTCCTCTTGCATTTCTAATTAGATCAAGAATCATAAATTAACAAACACGAATATATACTTGCATACAGTATTATGCTATAAAAGTTGAAATCATTACTGCCCCTTATTCTGGTAGAAGATCATCAGCTTGCGAGATGTAATTTTAAAGGTTTCCGAGCGCACAGCACTAGCCAGTTAGCGTCAGCCATTACACTCGCTTAATCACGACCCTCCAGTCTATCTGGCAAAACGTGCAGTCGGTCGAGACGAATGAGGAAATGGAGGAAACTCGAGCTCGTAGAGCGGAAAGATGCAACGTAGCAACTTTGAAGAAAGGCTGCATTTTAGAATACTCCAAGAACGTTCGGTCGTTAAATGTTACAAAGGAGAAAGATATATAGGTTAATCCAATCTTGACAAGGTGATGTGGCTGCAAAACTCGATACTATATTACCGAGAATTATAATGAAATTTTGATATAATAATTTATCAAAGACGCGAATTCTCTTCAGTGCAGCACGAAAGGGCTGAGAAAATGGGTATTGTGACAGCTTGAAAGAAAGAAAAAATAACAGTCATTTGTTTGGGTGGCAGTACTGACAAATAGTTGTACGTCTGATAAATTGTAGAGTTAACGGTACAATTTTTAATTTGTATGATTATTTAAAATAAGTTCACAATAATAGTTTTTAGATTTGTAATTTAAATGATCCATTGATATTCTAAATTTATTAAATCTATACTTAAGTCCAAAGAGTTAGGGGGAATTAGTACGACTGCTCCAACTTCTCTCCAAATTGAATGTGCAAAACCATATGGAAATAAGCTGCGTTTTGACTGTGGGTGGTAAGATATCTACACACCCAGGTAACATACGTATGCTATTCGGATCGTCATACTACTAATTTCTGTATAATGCCGCAACACGAGCCAAGACGAAAATCCTTACGGAGACTTTAGTCGGTTACCAATGGTAACCGACGAGCGACGCTGTTGGTCTGCCGCAGGTTATATTTTCTTATGAAATTTGATGTGATCAGGGGTTCTGTTGACAGTAAACAATCAAATTTCTTCAGAAATACCGTGGACTAAACAAATTAATAAGCCAATTAATTAAACGCAAATCCTGATATAATAGTGTGATAGGGTGTTTTAGTAGTTACCTGCTTATTCAATTGTAATGAGTTAATTCTAATAAGTTGTTATTACATATTCAAAAATCAACAATATAACCTAATTTTTTAAGTAAATCATAATTGATGAATTCGGGAAAGAATTTAAAGAGTTGGACATAATCCAACGATCTAGTTCCAGATTCCGCTAGCACAATAAATACTCTTGTTCCAGAAGAAACAAAAAAGCTTCAAAGACAAGAACTAAGGAAAAGTAGAGTGAAGTTCTGTATCAAGTCTCATAAAGTAGTGCGTAAAGTAGTGCGTATATTATATAAACGACCATTAGCGTAATTCACAAATACGTAACGACCGCATAGATAAATAACATTACTGGCCAAACAAAAGTCATAGAATTTGTGCTGATAGGATTGCAAATTTAAAATGGGCTATAAAATGCTAAGCTCGAACAAGGGATAAGAATAATTTGAATATGAATGACGTGGAAGTGTAGAGTGCATTGCACTTGGCAATAGCTCTTTTGACCGTTTGCATTTTAAAGTAAATTATCTCAGTCTGTTCGACTTATCAAAAAATTTGTGTTTTTGTTTTAAGTACGTGAATATAAATCCAAAGTTTAGAAGACATTTATTTACATTCATTAATATCATGGCATACAAACTATTTTTGTAATATTTTCACAATTACAATTTTTGTAATAGTTCTTACTTTTTTTACTACAATGTACTATAATTACATTATCCTACTTAAACATTAATAATAATTGTCTTCATTTTTGTTTTAGGTAAGTTGGAGTTCTATATTTATTATCAGCTATACAAGTTCAGTGAGTATTAATAATTATTATCATTAAATTATTCAAAATCATTTACTGATAAGTTTAAATAAATACAAATAATAAAGGATAGAATTATTTAGTTATTTTTATATTATTTTACTATGCTATTTTATGCTATTTTATACTTTTATACTATAAAACATAACCAGCAAAACCACTTACCGTTGAATAAATATAAAAAAATATATAAAAATCATATCTCATAATTTTCACCCGAAATAAATTCTCGTTATTAAAATCCCGAAACTCTTTATCGCTTTTATTTTGGTTAACATAAATTTAAATACAGAGATTATTCAGAGACCAAAGAAAAAGTCCTTACACCAACCGACAATAAATTTCTGCCAAAAATCCATATTCAACGTCACGCCGGTCGCAAAAAGTACGGAAAATCCCGCTCGGAAAAATGAACCAGCCGGCTTTCTTTCATCAACCCCCCACCAACGTTTCCCAAAAGATCATCAAATCAACCTACCCGTAATTCCTTGCATTATTCATCAACCTCCTCTTACCAAAGCTCGCCTCATCCCCTCGTGGATATACAAAGGCTCGCGCTCGCGGAGGCAAAAAAAAACAGGCGTACAAGTCGAGGGGAAGAGGTCGATGTTTACGCAGCTATCATCCGGGGGGCTAGCAGACTGCGGAAGCTGCGGCGGGCGCCGTTTGCATCGATCTGCACGCCGCCAGCTGTGAGACAGAGAAAGAGAGTAAAGCGCTAGCACGGCACCACCCACTTGCTCCGATCTATACGCTCCACTTTCTCTCGAAAACGCGCATACGGAACCCCATGTTGGATGAACATTGCGAAATGTCACTCTCTTTGCTCTTCTTTTTTGGGTACTACCGCTTGTCCTTTTGTTCTGGTTTTGGCTTTGGATGCATTTGCGGATTTTTCTGGGCTTTATTTTGTCGAAGTCATTTGAGTGGAGGAGGTTTGTAGACAATGGGCTGTTAGAGTTTTAAGCGGATTTTCTTTTGTAGTAGACAGTTAAGCGCTTATTTTGTACTAGTTTTTGAATTTTTCTATTTTACATTTTTTTATATCGAAGTTTTTGGAAGGAATAAAAAGGTAGTGGTACTTGCACAATTTTTGGAGAATTAACAGTCGACGGTTGAATACTTTAATATCCGGTCCAGATTGAGTAATTAGATGTACTAAGGCTAAATTGATTTATACTAAATTTTTATTATAATCAGTTTGAGAGTGTTAGTTTTTCTTTATTTAAAGCTTATTTTATTACTTTAAAATAAAAACTTTTAAAATAAAGATTTTTTTACTGACAGTGGGATTTTTATAATTCAAGATAAAAGTTAAAAAAGTTTCATTTATATTTGCTGGAACTAAAATTTATATTAAAAAAAGTATTAAGGAAAACATAAATGCATGATAAAGTATTTTATTT
This sequence comes from Eupelmus kiefferi, assembly GCA_030522745.1. Lineage (NCBI taxonomy): Eukaryota > Metazoa > Arthropoda > Insecta > Hymenoptera > Eupelmidae > Eupelmus > Eupelmus kiefferi. The sequence goes on along the minus strand of JAPYZB010003013.1, from coordinate 7,453 downwards.
TATTTTATTTTATCACCGATATATTTTGAACCTATCTATAGAAGCATGCATTTCATTTGAGTTTATTACTTCAATGAAAATAAATTTTACTTTTTAGATTGCAAAATTTCAATTTCACATAGAGTTAAATATTTAAACTCTGGTATTTCTTCTAAGCTTCATACTATGTCAGTAATAGTTCAAATATTTTAATACAACTACGCAGTGCAGTTATTTTATTTTCAATTTAATTTTCATTTAGCTCAAATAGTCATTTTAGAACTTGATTCTATTTTCAAATTATGTTTTTACACAGGGTAATAAGTATATATAGAGTACTAAAGGACAATGGAATTGACTGTAATTTATTTTTGACAGAAAATAAACTAAAAGTTACTCTATCGAATTTAAAAACTAACCCTCAAGTTCATTACTATAGCAAAAAAGTTGCCACACAGATTGTGCTCTTTTCTAATATTATTTATAAACATCGAAAGAAATCGGATACTTTTGTAACACTTATTTCTACTTTAACTTGATTACTTATCCTTAAGATCTAACGCACCTGTTTATCTTCTAAATAACACTTTTAAATATTCCTAAGGCTTTTCCAAGTCGTCCAAATCTGCTATGTAGAAGCCCCTCTTATGCCCTCAATATTCTCCCCTTCACATCACAACATCATCCCCTCGGGCAATAAGCTCCTCAGTTATACTTCCGGCAAGTGTTCTATCTTAACATCACCCTTGTGCAGCCACCCTCTTGTCCGTCAATACGTTGACTCACTCTACTGAATTTCTAACTCCACTTCCTTAAGCAAATATCGCTCCTATAGATCATAATGATTTTCTTTTTAGTACCTTATTGAAAAAAGTCTATTGATTGATAAAATTCACTACAGATTACAAAATGCATAAAATTACTTACATAAAAATCCATTATATAAAAATCCCATTCGAGATTTTATCGCGTTGAGCGACTTTAATCAAAATTGCGAGATGTCTCGAACTTGACTCGATTGACAGCTTCAAAAACAGAAGACGTTTAGTTTGGATTACATATTTAGTTTAGATAAAATAACCTATCAACAAATCACGAGGCGCGCGTAGCGCGCTTATCCTCTGCACTTAAAAATATACAAAAATTAATGCTAATTGAAAAAAATTCTATTTTTCTATTTATCTATTTTCATTTTCCATCAAATTCTCCGGTAAAATAATAGCAGCCATGAAAAACAATTCACTCCCATTCCCACACGCACCTCTCGAGCGCGAAAAAAGAGCCACGCGCGGACGATTCGCCCCTCAGATTTTCCGGCTCACCGCCGCGCGCGAGATGACCCAGTGCCCCGGATCCTACCCCTGAAGGAGCCTTGGCCTCTGCGGGGGAGGTGCAGCACGCGCACTGGCCAAAGTCGCAGCGGTTCCGTGTTCTTTAGCACGCGCGCGTTAAAACATTCACCTGGCATCGGCTCGGGGATAATTCGCCATATCGAAGATGATCTGTCGGGGGCAGTTTTGTTGACGATTAATAATTGAAAAGGGAGAAGGGTAGGGTGAGATAGTTAATTATTTAATATTGATTCGACGAGGTTATTGATGATGAATGGCTGATGAGGTTTTTTTTAAGGAGAATGTCGGGGGAAATTTGGACTATATTGGATTTTTTATAGTCGAATTTATTGAATAATGGAGTGCTTTTTTTATCGAGATATGTCTGTGCTTTTTTTTTTAATTCTTTATATTGACTGTTATTTTAATCAATTCTTTTTTTTTTATTAAATCATAATACTTTCATAGTTTTAATGAATATATTTATTAAAAATAAACAAAAAAGATCTTATATTTCAAAATTGTTTCAATTTAGCGCTTTTATTTTTTAAATATATCATAAGTCAAGTGCCCTCGATTGAAAGATTTAGATGCACTTGAACCTCGAACTTTTCTATAAAATAAAAAGAAAAATATATTTCTTGCTTTGGCGACAAATATTTTTGTAAACTGTTGCTAGAATGTGCTTTGACGTTTAGATCCCTTTTCTACAAATTTATTTGTTATGAAAGCAGATAAATATTTTATCTCTCATATAAGGGAGTGTAATGAAAATAAGTCGTATTCTTCCATTTTCAAAAGACAATTTTATTATTATTCTCACACGAAAAAAAGATTATGCTTTATCTTAATCTAATGTATTGATTTATTATTTAAAGATACGTTACAGCTTTGTAACTACCGAAAGTATTTTCAAAAATATATCAGTTATGTTTTTATTAGAAGAAGAAGCTGAAACTGAGGTATTTTTGTAAAATTTAAAATTGAAAGAAAAAATGGGTTCACGTAATTAACAGTAACTTCAACAGAAATCTTTAACATTCGATAAAAATAAAAATGTATAAATAAGTGGGTATTAAGAAGTAACATGTATCAATAGTAATATTTGAAAACTTTGACTTTTCTGTAACTTCTCAAACTTTATTGCAAAAGTTTTCATCAAATTTTATTGGGTAGAACCATGTCTAACAAAAAGATTTAACTATATATACGAATTGCATATGTACACTGTCAGAAGGAAATATGTTTTATAACATTTTGAAATAACGAAACCTCGGTAGACAATTAAGATGTTTTAATCAATTTTATTGGAGAGTTTCAAAAACTTTCTAAAACATATTTTCTTCGTCAACGTATGTAGACTTACGATTTTTTGTTTTTCTAAAACTGTACATGCTATATTTATAATAAGTAACAAGTATAAAATTGGCAAAGTATTAAAAACAGCGTAATGAAAATTTTTTTATTATTAATCAAAAAAATTGTAAAAAATAATATAACAAATTTCATACCAAACATAAATTATTCTGTTTAGTTTTGCAGTCGATCAACACGCTATTTCTGTATCAACATGCATTTGTAATAGTATCGTCGTATTTTCCTAAGCTTATAAACCCACACGGTCCTTTGAGGTTAGTCGATCAAGATAAACGTTTGGCAAATAGTACGACGAAATTTAGCTTGGCTACGGTACAGCCTTTGAATAAGAAATGCACTGTACTATATAGCAATTCTGAATTTAAATTGTCGTCTCTTTCTCTTCAAATTCCTTCGCTGCTCTTTTTTCGGACTATATGTAAACAATACATCAAATACGAGTTTCGTATGAATAATAAATGTATCGATTCTTGGTGATGATACTCATCATCTTCAAAATTCATAGGATATATTTTCTCATCCGGTCAGAAAATATAAGGAAAATTTATACATAAATAAAAATAGGATCACTTCAAAACGTATATTAAAAAGAAATTTAAGTAAAGGTTTGAAAATATTACTTTTTCGTGCAACAAAATATTGTTTACACACTTGTTGACTCATATTTCTTTCATAAAAAATCTCTGTCCTTCAAATCCCTTGTTTGTACAGAATAATTAAAGCTTTCACATCCGCTACAGTTGCTCATTACGCATCCCACGCTCCCCTGTGTATCTCGCCATCAGTTTCTACGTTCTTGCAATGAAGATAAAAGAAAATGATATGCATGAAAAAAAATTCGCGATCTCCCAAGAGTCGGCTTATGATTCAATTTGTCTCGTCTCTCTATCCAAACACCTACGCGTTCCTTTTCGAGACAAAGATTGACAGCCTCTTCAAAAACGCATGAAAAAAACATGCAAGAAGATACCTTCTCGGGTTTTTATACTGTATTTTCGGAGGGAAAGGTTTCGAACCTTTAGACGCGAGATTTATGCGCTTGATGATTTAGCGAATAAGGATCGTACGCAGAGAAAAATGCCTTGAGAAAATCTCGTGATCTTCTTGCATTATGGAACGACGGCTGCGAGAATATTTTTTTTCGGAAGCGTCCTCATGCTTTATACATTTTCAGGAAGACACCTAATTTGGCCAAACATCCTTTTTATTTTCCTTCCTTGCTTTGAAGGATCAAAGGGGATTCTTTTTAGCTTAAAAGTCTAGTTAATTCTTTTTTTTTTTTTAATTTCTTTAATTTCTTTTGATATTGAAAGTTTTATGTATGAAGTGTTATAAATGATTCACTAAAATATTACAAAACATCATTACGACGAATTCAAAGATAGAAGAATGTAAGAGTAACTCAGTAATGATAAGACTAATTTAAACTAATTTAAACTGAAGTTTTAAGGATATAGGAGGTGTTAAAGAGATACTAAATCAGTGCTAATAAAATATACAATATTGATTACCATTATTTATTTTGGTTATGAGAATACTTCATAAATTAAACAAAAGTTGATATTAAGATAATTTTACTATCAAAGTGGGGAAACACATAAAGTTAATAATTAGAATTCCCATTTTATCAAGGATTCTAAATTCGTCTAAATGAGAAAATGTTCTAGATGGTTCGTCGCTTTTTTTATTGGCAATACGAAGCCCACTTTGTTAGATTTATAGGGTTTGTCCGAGTCAGTTTCATTTCTATTCGAAACACGTAGATGTGTTTCTTGCCGACTTTTACGAATTTCTCTCTATATCTGGGATTCTCTCGCCAATTTACTTGTATTACATCACTAAATTTCCGTGGAATTTCAGCTGTCCGAGTTATTGCGTTTATTGAAAACATAAACTATGCGCACTGCAATTTCATTTTTAGAAACTCGAACGATTTATCAATTCACTTCGATTATGTTTATATTGAATTACTCATTTTAATGCAATTTATACTGTAGTACTGTACTATACATATTTTTCAAACGTTTTTATTTATAACTTTAACTTCTTTCAGAGATATGCGTCAGGGATTCTTTCATAAAGAATTTATATTTATTCCTCCATAAAGAAAGTTAATAAATTATTGATTATAAAAACCAATTAAAAATTAATTAAACTCTTTACATATTATTCAAAGCCTCTGCTACGTAACTACTTCAAGCACAATCTTCTTTACTTTACAACTCATAATCATCCTTAAAACCTTTATTTAAACTGAAAATCTAATTTCTATCGTTAAAATAAAAATATTCACTTAACAAAACAACAAAAATCATTTAATTAAGGTTTCTGATAATCCTCAAAACAATCCCATTCAAAGTGTTTACGACATCACAGGCTAGCCTTAAACAAAAATAGCAGCACATTCCGTGCGCCTCGACCTTTTTTATGAGGTGTCCCGCGGGTCGTTCCCCCGAGCACTGACCAAGGAGGAGCAATCGTTGTCGTTGTGGTCCGGTGTGCAGCGATAATCCTCCCGAGGAAATGGAAAACGGACGGCCTGATAAAGGTTGCCAGCCTGGGGCTTGTCACGAGATATGTTTTCGAAGGTAGGATTGGACCACTGAGGGCGTACGTAAAGTAACGGCCGAGATCTTTGACCAGGGGATCTGGAAGAAATAAACGAGAACGAATGGCTCCTTAATGTGGTAGGCTAATCCTTAGTGACGGGAATAGGGCGTGGTTAAGACCATTAATCGTGGGCTGTTAAATTTTTTATTCTGCGTAAGAAGTGCGTATGTTATTCAACTAAGGGTAATGTGGTTGTAAATTCACTTTAGAACAATGTATGCTCTTGAAAAATATTTATTATTCTTAGTCGCAACTATAAAAATGAAGAAAGTTTAAAAAAAACACTAAATTAAAATAAAATTTATCAAAAGTTTGAAAATACACTCACGCATGCATGTACGTACATATACTCATTCAGATATGTGAACATTTTTTTTAATAAGAAATCTTTTTTTTTTTTCGATGACAAAAAAAGTAATTTTCCTTCAACTATCAAGTGGGTATAAAAACTTTTTATGAATACCCTTAAGTTTTTTTTTATCAGTTTTTTTTTTATAAAGCTAAAATACCCTTTTATAACTTTGTGGTTGGTAAGATTGACTGTAATCTAAACGGTTAACGTTTAACGTAAAAACTTTTTAAGTTTCGAATATGTTATTTGAGAAGTGCAATGAATGCTAAAGTATTTTGATCATTCTTTATACTTTTGATTTTTTTTTATAATATATTCTTTTGCTAAATCTTTTAAATAATTCCTATAGTAGATGAAAAATTGATTCGTTTATTAAATAATCGAATGCGCCTCTTTTAAAAATCAATAAAAAAATTTAGTTTTATTAAGTTTTATATCATTCGAACCAGTCATTTATAAGAACATAACCTTATGTTTAACATATTATGTGTGTAAGTACATTTAACAAAGCCTATAATACTATGTTCTAATTACTTATAAAGTTTCATAATAAAGCGTTCGCAGTGGTCTTCCAAGAAAATGGCTGTTGCTCCATTAATATTCATGTTTTTTTAATGAGAATTCAAATCTATGCACAGGGATCCGGATTATCTTTTTGGTTTCATGAATGAACTGAATAAGACAATACCCGCCGGGCTTAGTCGCACTTTCTGTGTTTTCATCTAGGAAGGCCAGGAGCACTGGAATCGCAATCTCAGATATCTTCAATTGCGCCAGTTTAAAAGAAGTGTCGAAGTCAAAGGAGAAAACTTTAATTTAGATCACTTAATAGTTCTCTTTTGCGGCGGGATCGATCCACATTTTTCGAAACTTTTAATGATGCATCCAAGTTTTCGTATTTCTACTTTGATTGAATGTTAATGCAAGAAATTAATTAAGTTGTCGAAGAAAGAAAAAACAATATTTAAATTTTTATGGAAAAAATGTTGATTATATACAATTAAGATTTTATAAATCCTAATAAAATATAATTGTATACCCAACAAATCACTTCTTATACTTTACCAACCAATTTTATTCATTACAATGATACTTAACAACTCTTCACGTGTTCCCAAACTTTTAACGTGACGGGGCGTCTTTCATCTACACGTCTCAAAGCACGCGCGTACAACAATCATGCCACTTCAACTTTGAAGTTCGAAAGGCCCTCGCGCATGAAAGCGCACAATCTCGCGCTGCTTTAATTACCAAAGGCACGTGATCTCGTCCCGCAAACTTAAAATTTTCGCCTGTTTCCTCGCGAATTTTCTCACCTTTCTCTTGTTAAAAAGAGTAGTAATCTCGTGCCGAAATTTCTCGCGGTAGGCATACAAACGCAAACGTGAATTACAGCACTCAAGTCCACACTTATATTCGCGAAATACTAAAGAAACTTTTTCAAGTAATAATAAAAAGTATCTGGAGGCACAGTAAGAAGTTTATTTCTTCTCTCGCCAAAGAATAAAATCCTTTTCTCGTTCCTCGCCACAGAAGACAAAGCTGTGCGAAATTACTTTAGGTCGGCGGAGGACACAATCGATGTTATGTACAGCAAGTGTTGACGCTACGCGCAAATTCCAGTCTTTCACGCACGAGCTTTGAAATGCTGGAAGATTAGATTTCTTTTCTCTTCATTTTATTTAGAGCACTGACGTCAATCTAAAATAAAAGGGGGTGATATGCGCGGCGCTGCTTTTACACGCATGAAGAAATAGAAGTAGGTAAATGACAGAACTGCTGGATGTTTAGATAAGAGGTTTAA
>JAPYZB010003012.1:0-12567 GCA_030522745.1 Eupelmus kiefferi | reverse complement strand
TAATATAAGAAAAATATTTTTGAAGTACCAAAATTATGCTGCAGTAATTATTCTAGTAATAAATAAGATTAGGTAAGTTTTAATAACAGTTTTTTTCATGATCGTACGATAATAAAGATTTTAAAAGTAGCCTCGAATAGCTCAGCAGCAGTGCACGCTAAACAAAATAAAAAGAAAAGGTTTTACATTAAAGTGACTATAGGTACTGTATAAAGAGAGTATCTTGTTCAATCGATTTTTATACTTTTTTCCTTGGCGGGGGTACCTGCAGCAATTTCCCCGTTCTTCCTCTCTCTTTCATTTTTTTTTGTGCATTTAATAGCTTGAAATCGATTTACAAGCTTCGAAAAAAACGTTGTTCCTACAGAATAGAATTCAAATATTTATAAGCGTAAAGTTTAATGGCGTGCACTTTTTTTACGACCGACAAGAGCTTATAGGGGCAACGTATCGTTTCCCGAGCCACGGATACGTACGGCTAGGACTCTACGTATATCAAGTATTCCATTTTATGATTTAATCCGAAAAGAAGGATTGCATTGACGATTATTAGAGTAATTAACAATTTAACAGAACAACGGATTGTTTTTTATCTTCATTTTAATTCCCCCGGTTTTCCACAATATTCCACATCAAAGAAATCTCATCTATCACTTTTAATCTTATAAACACTCAATTTCCCCGACTACCAAAAAAGCATGACTCTCGACTTTTTAACGGGCCGCACAATTTCCCCCACAATTTCCTGCGAGTCACACAATTTTCCAGCATAATCAGCCCTGACAGATCGACTCGCTTTATCCACTCCTACCTCCACGCGCATATAAAAACCCTCATGAAAGAAAAAAAAGATATAGCCTGGGCACGCACCGGTGTCCGAGCAACATTTGAAGTATATCACAAGAATCGAGCTCGTAGCGGCGCGAACACGCACTCACGCGGCTTTACGATCGGTCCGCACGCCAGTTTAGATTTTCTGACGCCCGGCTCTCTGCTGCTAGCACACGTGTACGAGCGACATTCGTCAATCGACGACACGCGCCCCGCGCAATCGTAAAATGACTGGTGTTTTATACGCCGCTGGCTGGCATGCGCCGAGAGGTCAGTGTGTTGGCCCTCGAGCCAGCCTCTCGGCTAATGCTTGCAGGGGGATAGTCGATTGAAATTTCTGCGTGAAACGAGGGTTGCTGTATACAGGTGGAGTTAAATTTTCAGGTTTCGTTGCTGTTCGTTTGGAAGTGAGAGAAGGTGAGAGCGTTTCTATTGTTTGCTTGGAAAATTGGAGTAGATTGAGTGAGGAGAGTGGCAAGTTTGGCTGCTGATGCTTTATTTATTACTTCTTTTATTGCTTTGAAATGCTTTACGTGTGAGCTTTCTTGTTTGGGAAAGAGAAGCTTGCAGGAGATATTAATAGAGGACTGTTTTTTAATGAAACAATGCCATTCTTTAATATTTATTAAAGTTTAAATTAACATGAAAATTGCAAGCAAAGTGAAATTAAGTAGTCTAAAAACCTTATAACAAAAGAAAATTTCTTAATTTCCATACTAATGCATTACATTGATTTTCCAGCGTCTTGGCAGGTCGAGGGGCGAATAGTCGGGGCACGAATTTCAAAATTAAAAAAGTCCGAAAGCGAGAGAACAGCCGGGTGCGAGGAGAAAAGAGCGCTTTTTTTACGGGTCCCGCTTCCGAACATCAGTCGCTGCACGCGCCTCGCCTGGTTAATTACAATTAGCCGCTCCACAGTTCATTAGCGCAAGTCCAAGGTAATTGGCGAGGGAGCCCGCCGGTACTCGCCCCCGCGTCGGCTAAAGTATTCGCCTGGGCGAATTGGAATATCACGCGGGCAGATCGATATTCGTTTGCGCGCCGCCGTCGCTGGAGAGAGAGAGAAGCGGAGGGTTAAGTCAAGGGGAGAAATCGCGTTAGAAATTCTTCTCCTTCTCTCTCGCTCTCTCGTTCGCTCGCTCGTTTCAAATGGATTTTCTTTCCCTCGTCGTGCTTTTTTCAGCGCTCGTTCTTGTGAGAAGCAAGATTGGTTTTACGGTGTAAAAAGAGAAACGTAATTTATGACCCGGTAGCGGGGCGCAGCAAATTTATGGAAAAAATATTGCGGGAAATCTACTTTAAAAAGTGAATCCGTTTTAAGCCTACCTACCGCAAGGTGCGCGGGCGCGCGTTCTACGCGCATTTAAACTGATTACTTGGGCTATTTTCCTCGTTTGTTTGGGCATAAGTAATTCTTTTAGATGCGAAAGTGATTTTCATCCGACCTGGGAAGAATTTTACTGCTTGTTTTCAAAATTGTATTAATTAGCTGTAATTGGTCTGTAGGGTGAGTTATTTTATAATTCGTTTTTACTAATTAATAAAAATTGATTTATTTTCACACTCAGATTTTCGTTTTTCGCGATATATTATAAACAACTGATATTGAAGTTATACGTACTTGAAAACTGAAAAATTAAAAAATTTGGATTTTGTAATACGAAATTACACCTAGTACTCTGAGACTAACTATATTCATACAAAATAAGTAAAGCAGATTATTAAAATTTTATTCAACATTAGCTTGAATTGTAAAGTACGTTTTTTTCTATCTATTTAAGTTTAGTTATTTATTTTTTATCAAAAAATGGAAAAATAATTATTCTGAAGCAGACAAGATTTTGCGACTTCGGAGGTTAGGTTAGGTTTTATTTCGTAGTTTACAAACTACGCTTTTAATTTACAAAATTCTTTGGATATTTAAGTTTTCCACTATTCTGCTGACCTCAAAGTATGGTGGAAGATTAAAAAATGCTAAGAATTTTGTAAATCAAAAGCGTATTTTGTAAACTACGAAATGAGATCTATAGCCTAACTTCTGTAGTTGCCTTAGAGTTAATTTTTTTACCTTTTAAAATTGTAAAATGTTATACGACTGCAAAAAACAATGTTTTATTATTATTATTATTATTTGATTAAGTTTTTTTAACTGTTTTAAAAACTATAATATTCAACCACTGAATTGTGTATTAATAAATATTTCACAAGTACTTCTAGTTATTTCGTGTAGATTAAAAAAAACCAATCTTAATGCACTACTTACAATAGTGCTAAATACATATACACAAACCAATCTTTGCACCACTTATAATAGTATTATAAGTTAGAACGTAAACACTAATTTATATTTTTAAATTTTAATAACAAGATGTAACTGCATTAATAAACAAAAATAACATTAATTAAGTTAATCTATAACATTATCTTGGTTGAAAGTAAGATAAAATTCAGCCAACGCACACCTAAAAATGCGATACAAAATCAACTTGCGAAAAGCGACAATTAAAAATCACTTTTGTTGGCGATTACACGCGTATACATTCGCTTAGCAATGACTACGGTGATAACGATAATGGTTTATTCATTGACCAATAAATTCAGTACAGAGCATTACCAAAACAGTAACAGCAGCAGCAACTCATAGCAAAGACCCTCCTGTAGTAGGGCTAGAGGAAGCGAGAAAGCTAGAGGAAGAGAGGGAGAGAGAGAGAGAGAGAGAGAGAGAGAGAGAGAGAGAGAGAGAGAGAGAGAGAAACAAAGGAAAGTGTCGGTACGTATACGCTCATGCATTTGAATTCTACATGTGAGTTTCTAATGCTTGCCTCTCTACGAGGCGCAAACGTGTGCATCATGAATGCCATTGTAATTGTAGCTTGCCCGGGCATCCGTAATGCAGCCCGGAGGATCAAAAGGCAGCTGCTTTGCTTGGCCACGCGTGGCTTTTTTGCGCGCGCGCGCGCTCGCTAAAAAGGCAAATTGAAACGCGGAGTACGCGAATCCGAGCAAATTTAACGAGCGTCCTGTGTTTTTGCCTGCATGGAGTGTTTCTTTAACTTCGGGCTTTATAATATAATTGGACTAGAATTGATGTGTGTATGTATATGAATTTCATATGAACTCGCGGGGTTAAAAGTTATATGACAAAAATTAAACAAGTTTTAAACTGAATAATTCAGAAAAATTATCATAAATAACGTGTGCTACTGAGCGCTTGAGTGAGTTAACGGTAGAATTGAATGCATTTTTTATTGTTTAACTCATAATTCAGTTGAAATCGTGTATAATGTAAAAAGGAAAAACGACCAAATATCTTTTATGTCATATCTTTGAAATGGGGTTTGTTTTTTCGCATTAATAAATCATTATACCCACACCCTAATAGCACAAAACGTCGAAAAAAGCTCAGCGGATATTTTTGACGTCTTAAAAACGTTGCGCTGTGGTCCCCGATAATGTTTTAAAATGATATATGTCGTATTATTTGCTATCTTGTCAAGCACTTCTTCTGATTTTATGAATAAACTGAAATTTTTCAAGTTTCTTTATTGGCTTAAAAACAGAGATAAGAAAGTAAAGCTTTAATATAAGCATTTGGTAAAAGAATTTCTGAGCAGAAGCGTATCAAAAGTGGAATCGCCCGATATTTTTCCCCGATCGCGACAATGTTCTCATCGAACGGATAAAAGGAGGGGGCGTAGAAATTCATGAGGATTTTTCGCATCTCTGCACCTTTTATGGCTATCCACGATTTCCGCCGTTTGAGTTCGCTGCAGACGCTTTGCGGAATTTTATACTCCCGGCGGCCAACGCTGCAATACGACCTTCGATTGCGCTGTTTATCGCTGTGCTCGGGAGCGAATAGTAAAAAGCCCAAGCGGCGGGGGGAGAATTTTCTTTCCGCAAGAAAAATTTCCCCGTGTATACTCTTTTACCCTTCGCTGTCGGGTAATGACGTCAATTTTGCGGATCTTCGCTCGGTTAGCCTACTTCCAAGCTTATTGCCGCTCCGCTTTTTACGTCCGAACGGTTGTGCAGTGCCAAAGTTATTTGCAAGAAATTGGAGGAATCGAGAAGGGCGGATTTTTCGTCGATATTTTTACGACGCCCAGCCTCGCAGACGACGTAAGCGGGAATAATAAATCCGCGAGCTGATATTGCTGAATAAACGTGGGGTACTATAGATAATGCGGAGAAAGAATGCGCATGCAAGATTAGAGACATTTCTTGAGAAGAAATTTTAGAACTGGTATTGAAATTTTGCTTAATAGAAATATTAATAATAAAAATACTTTGTTCAGAATTATTTCTTAAGATTAAAAAGAATAATCTCTTATTTTGAAGATACCTCTATTATTGATAAGTATGTGTAAAAAGTTTTAAGAAATAATGCAAAGAGTTTCTATTGTTGAAGAGCAAAGCGGAAATAATCACATTAATAGAATGATTGATTAAAAAATAAATTTACAAAGTTCATAACATACATTCTAAAGGGTAGATAAAAATTACTATTTTATAGAACTTAAAATTTGTTTGAAAAGAAGTCTGACCGTCCCCGGTATTAATCTACTGAAAAATATTTTTTCAAAAGAAATTGTTGATACTATTAAATATAGTTATAATGTAAATATGTATGATTCTGCCATTATTGGCTTTGTAATAGTAATGGCTAAGGCACTCAGCTCATGAAATAATAATAAGTATGCAATTGTTTTAGTATAAACAAAATCAGTATATGCTATGCCGCTACGATACTCTCTTAATGATTAATTAAAATTATATAAAAAGATTGTTGTTTTATTAATTTTGGAACTTTGTATTAAAACTTTTTCTTATTTATGGAGTTTTCCCTCGTTTCACCTTTTATCAATACATTTTTTCGGAATTACAATCACAGAATCTATTGTCAATAAAAGCAAAATAACTCTATTTTTCTTTTTTATGTTATCTTTGCATAAGAATAATACCGTACTAGGGAACAATTGTTTCTCAATCCTTCACGTCCAGTTTAGTAAACACTACCGATGAGCAAACAAAAATGACTGGTATACAGTCGTTGTGTGCGCATTTTTCTCGATCCTCCCTCTCTACCGAGCTTTACGACTTTGCTCCAGATCCCCAGCTCTTCTCTTTTTCTTAGCGTCTGGTCTGACCTCTCCTCCATCTACCATTTAAGTAGGTACGAGCAGCTTGATTTACGCGCTTATGCTAATTTCACCGCGCGGCAGTTTTGTAAACGTTGTAAATCATCGTGAATGCGCCAGCGCCGCCGGTTCTTAATGATTTAGTCGTAAAAAAGTGGCTAGCGTCGACGCTTTCAAGATTCACGGAAGATGCGCGATTTTGTCTTTCACTCCCGTTACGGACGATCGAAAGGCTCATAGGAAAAATATCAGCCGTTGTATGCAATGGATTGCATTCTAGTCAATAACGTTACGAAATCATTTTTATACAAATATCGATTTCTTTCATTGGCCGTTTATTATTTCGAGAAAAAACTTGCGAGTAATATAACAATACCTCGTGTGCATAGTTCTAAAAAGCGCATAAAAAACTTATATAAAACCAGCTTTATTTTCCGAGCACTTTCAGCGGTAGCTCTTTTATAGACGTGGGCGCGCACTGCACTTTTTAAATTTAAAGCTGATGGTATTTTATAGTTGATTTTTTTCTATTTACAACGACAAAATGACGTTCAAGCCGTGTCAAAAGGACAAGTGATATATTGCCAACGCATAAATTGCTGAGATATATAATTACTACTGATAGAAATAGTTTCGCTTGCAATATACATTATTTTTGTAAACTAAACCAGATGCTAGCGCTTGAACGTTGCTTCACCGATGATAGAAAATGGATTTTTTACTTTGACCCAGTAATTCGAACAATGACTTTAGCGTAGCAATATAAAAGGCCGTTTTATAATATACTCGTTGCGCAGCACATTATTAGCATAAAATTAACTAAAACTTTTGTCATTCAGCTACAAATATGTGATCCCGTTTTCTATATTTCCGAAGAAACTTTTATTACTGCTTTGAATATAGTACACAGAATTTATTTTTAATTGCATAATTTTAGCATTTTCAACCTATATATCTTTATAAAAATAAGTCCAATGAAATTTCTTTCAAAACCCCAGATTCTTTCAAAACTTACCTTAAACCTCAAACACACACCAGGCAGTTAGCTAAAGAATCCCTTTCCACTTGTCTATCTAATCATCGATCTTTGCTAATCGAGTCGTGGTCATATAAAAGCTTAGCAAGTGTCATCAAGCTATTGAAGGCCAATCCAGTCAGACTGGCTGTTCAGGTACCGTGACGGAGGTATGCCGTCATTTCTCCTGGACAGTTCGAGCTCTTCTAGCACTCGACCGCTGCGTGTAATTATCCGTAAAACGGATCGTTTAATCCCTCGTTCTGTCCGTGCATTTCAGAGCCGCTAACGTGCATTGTTGATCTGACGAGCGTCAGGCACGAAAGAGAGGGGAAAAGGAGTATAAACGAGCTTAAAGTAGAATAGGTATATATACTAAGGGCGATGTTTTCTGAAACGAGATGGAAATGAGTAGATTGCATTTTGTACAGGGCAAAGTTCATATTATGAAAATTTTTAATATTTTTTGAGTGAAATTTATGTTGAAATTTTTATTTTAATGAAAATGTACTTATTACAAAACTGATCGATAATTTAAATTAAAATTATAGTTGTATTTTTACACTTCTATTTAATTTAACAAATTAATATTTAAAAGAAAATAAAGATTTCTATTTACAGATATTAGGAAAATAACTAAAAGTATTCTTTTAGAAATAGCATTTTACGTCAGAATCAGAGAAACTTTGATAAACATTAACCGGTTTATGAAACAAGATTGACAACTCAAATATGTTGATCCCAGAAAGTTCTGGTTAAATACAAATTATTTTCTCATAAAACTGACTAAAACTTCGGTAGATAGAAGTTCTAAAACACTGATTAAAAGCCCATTTAACATTCTATTCTTTTTACTTGTCATTCTACTGTAATAATTTATTATGACGGTATGCATAAATTAAGAAAATAGTAATCACGTAAAATAAAAAAAAAACCGTGTTCCCGATTCTTTACATGGTTCTATTTAATACATCTAGAAGGGAGGCTTATAGGATTAAAATAGGGAGAGAAGAGTGAAGAAGGTTTGATGTGGGTCGGGGAAAGGAGGGTTCTACTCTAGTTACCCAAGGTATTATGCATATCTGATGAGAAAAACGTGACTTATCAAAAAGCTAAAAGTGACCCATCGATATGATTATAGTGGGCAAGAGAAATATTATTTGAGTGAAATTATTCTAGTGACCCTATTTAAGCTCTTTCACTATCCTTCAAGGTTTACTTCATTCGGCTTTTACTTTCATTAAAGTAAAATTTAGGAAGGTTAGTTAGGGAGTATTGATATCGTTTATTAAAATCTAATATCAAATTTAATTTAATGTTTGTATACTTAAAAAATAACAAGTCATTTTAAAACAGCTTTCAAAATAGTGATTAATTACATTAATAAATTACAAAATGATGATTAATTAAACGAACATTGTTTTTGGAGATATTATCTCAAGGAGCTGGTTTGAGTTAAAGATAAGACTAAAATTTACGTATGGTGAACATAAGCCATAGACTGGTAGTATCAATAAAAGTATTGAATGAAAATTAATTCGTTTCTAAAGCTATTATAAATATATAACCTTGGGATAAGGTATTCCTATATTATTTTTGGAACTGTAAAAAAAAATATCGACAATGGTACAGAAGCAACATACAGATTCTGTGTTTCTTAGCTGTACTACAAAAACAACACAATAATAGTACATTATTTGCCAAGGGCGATAAGTGGACCTTTATTGCCCGAGTGTGGAGTTTGCAGTACGAGTCGTAGGTGAGCTAGCACGAACCGAAGGCGAGTGCGTACTGCGAGTCAAAGACGAGTACTGCAAGCACACGAGGGCATAAAGGTTCACTTGTCCATGGTATATACAGTGCTTTATGTAACGCAGGCACTGATATTCGGGTTTTGTTGGACATAAAAAGCGGGGGTTTAAGTGACCATTTTTAGACACGGCAACCACGCACTGAATAAGTTATAGGGGTCAAAATGTCATTTTTGAAATCGATTCCCCTTGTTTATTATTTAGGGAATAAGTTATAGGGGTCAAAATGTCATTTTTGAAATAATAAACATGGAGAAACTATTTCAAAAATGATATTTGGATTCTGGATTTTTTAATTCATTTTTTGAAGTGTATGTATATAACCATGTTTTGATCAGTTTTGTTCGTCTTTAAAGCAGCGGGCAATAAAATCTTTATTGCCCTCTGACCGCGGGCAATAAAGTGGACTTTATTGCCCGCTGCCTTTCTTTATTGCCCGCTGCTTTGCTTTATTGCCCGCCGGTCTGAAAATGGTCACTTAAGGTCCGCTTTCGGGGTCAATAGAACGCGAAAATCGTGCCTGTGTTACATAAAAAATCTTATAACTTATCTATAAAACCTATTATATCGATATCTATCCTTTTCTACTATTATTCAAATCACACCCAATCCTACAATTCATAAAGTTTCAACGATCTTAAACTTTCGACATTTCGACACCCGGAAAGCTCCCTGTACTCCTACACCTCGTATCCGATGCTAATGTCGGCTGCAAAGCGCGCGTGCAATTCGCGTCACGTATACCGGCGCGCGTGTATTGTGGCCGGGACGTTTTGCATTTGGCACTCGACTCGTAGTCGCGTTGACGACGCGAAACGCCTAAATGCGATGGCCACGCCAGGCTCACCACGTGATATGCTAGATACGCGTGTCGTGATACGTTTGGACAGTCGAAATATGTACAGGAGCTTTTTTTCCATGGGTTTTGTCGAATCTGGGATTTTTTTGATGAACTGAAGAGTCGTTTTTGTGCTTTGTGGAAAAATTTTTTACAGATATAACTTGAATAGGCGTTATGGCATAAAACTATCTTTGTAAATCTCTTTTTATCGAGTGGATAGATTAAAAAATGATCGAATACGACTGATTTCGCCAACTTTTTTCATCAAACAAAAACTGCAAGGTAAAATCAAATTAATTTCTTGTCAACAGTTCATTATAGAAAATAAATATTTATATTATACTTGTAAAGCAAATTGGGGAACCGTTCTTGCTTTTTTAATTTTAATCAATAGAGAGCTATGTACAAAAATACAGATATCAAGAAGTATAAAATAATAAAATCATTTTCAACGATACGAATTTATCGACTACTCTTAATTAATTGCTCTATCATGAAAAAAAATAAAAAACATTAAATAAGAAAGTTGAGTCTTTGTTCAGTATGACAAAAACTTTTATGGAATTTATTATTGTCTTTTTGTTTGTTTTCTATGTTAACTATAGCAAAAGAATTCAAAAAAATTGAAAAAAAAATATTTATTCAAAATTTTTTGCTGAAAAGAAATTTCTTTATTAATATTTAATATTTACAATATTTTTAAAATTTTACTACTCAAAGTAAAATCTTGCGAAACATCTTCGTTTTAAGCTTCCCTTGTCCGATTCGATATATCCCACAAAAGCCCCACATCGTTAAATAAGAATAGTAAAATAGACTCTACGTAGAGATTTCTGCAAGCTATCCCGCGCAATCGCGCAAATCATCTTCGACTTCAAAATATCTATCAAATGTATACATTCAAATGTATATCACATATAGTGAGTGGTGCAACAATCGCTAGATAACGTGAGATCATTTCTGAGCGAGGTTCCCGAGAACGATGCTAACGAAGCGCCGCCAAAACGTTCAATTTGCCGCGTTCTCGCCAATCGATCATCTTTCGCGTTTGGTTATGTGCGACACGCGCGTGAAAATTGATTCGCGCGCGTTTGGTAAATTTCGCGGATCGGAGATGGTGAAAGGTTATTCGGGGAGCGAATTTTTCACGAATAGTTTCGCTTTGTATTTGATTTTGAAATAAGTACCATTAATTTCTTTAATTTTATATCAAAACTTTTTTTTTAATTTATTCATTAAATTTTAATAAAAAATGTCGCTACATAATTATTTTTTAATCGCCTAAGCCACTGTAAAAAGATTTTACTCTCAAAGAGATTGAAAAGTTGGATGCTCGGTTTTTTGTCTCTGCGGTATCAATACAATTCATTTTATAAACTTTTTTATAATATAGCAAAATTTTATATAGAATAAATTTTTAAAACAAATTAGCCCAGATAATTTAATACTACAAATAAAAGGGAGCAACTAATAATTTTTGAATATGTATTTGGGCATTCGTAATTCATTCTCTGATAATGTACTTTATCCTGTGTGTATTTAAAGGCTCTTGAAAATTATTGATTATGTACGCCAACGTATACGGACCAATCGTTAGTTTTGACTCGCTACGCAAAATACATAGGTACGAATTGTCTGTGTAGACTGATATTTTATCGTATGCACACATTAAATAACATAATTAATACGTTTTATTGTGTACGAAAGTTCAACTACGTAATATATGATTTTGAGATAATGCAGTACAAATTTGATCGAAATTAAACAAATATTAAATATTGAAATGTGGAAATAAAACTATCTATCAAATAATATTTAATTTAATTTTTATTTTTTTTCTTTAAAAACAATTTTAAGCAACTTTTTAAAATTCCTTTTTTTTGAAACGTTTAATTTAAGATTAACAAATTTACAGTATGAACAAAACAAAAATAAATTTGTTCTACAATAAATTTAAATAGTTTTAAAATCCTGACACTTCGAATATCAGCGATTAAACAATTACATTTTCTTAAATTACTTACTGTGAAGCTAACGACGAAGATGTACAAATTAAGTTACAACTTAAAATTTTCATAAAATATTTCATAGTTAATATTTTCTAAATTCGATCACACATTTGATTCTTCGGCTTTCACGAGCATCAAATGTTTTCAGCAATCTTTAAATTATTGAGAAATTTCATTTCTAAATTTGAATTTTAATTATATCGGAAAAAATGTATCTTTTAAAATATTTTAATTTAATCATCGTCGCTAAAATGAAAAAAGCCTTTCGACTGAAAACATCAATGAAAAAAGCAAAAAAAAAGAGAGAGGGTGAGGTGAACTCGAAGCAGACGGGACAGAAGCACCGAAGTAGGAAGACGTTCGAGCAGGACGTGGCTAATCTGCCTCCAATGGCCTCGTACGTGTACCGCTGAGCAGAAAACCGAGGAGAATCGGTCGTACGTAGCACTCGAGCAGATCATTCATCGCTAAGCAACTCAATCCTCCCGCCTCCCTCCAACTTTACGACCCGAGCTACACGAAGCCCCCTATTTTGTGCTTGCCGAGTACAAAAGCTCTGCTGTGGTGTACGCTATTTCCCTCTCTCGGTGCTCTACTTCGTTCGAACGAGCGAGGCTCGCATCAAAGCTCAGGAATGGGGCGCAGACGACGACATAATTGCCGTCGGGTGGCAATGATCCGTGGATATGTTCGTTTTTTCTTCTCTATCTAGCTTTCTCTGTTTCGCCCTCCCTCTCTCTCCTTCTCCCTTTGTCCCACTTCACTTTTTGCTTTTCCGTTTTTTTTATCCTTCTGCCTTTCGGCTTTTCTAATTCTCTTTTCATCGCGAAACGAGATTTCTCTCACGGATGACTTAACGCTTTAGCACAATGAACTTCGAGCCGAGCGATGAATTATTTTTCTTCGTCTATTTTTTTTT
>JAPYZB010003011.1:0-10978 GCA_030522745.1 Eupelmus kiefferi | reverse complement strand
GCAAAAAAACTGATAGCATGGCTCATTTACGGCAAAAAAACGGCAATTATTGATCTATGTATGATAAGCTTCTGACCGTTCCTTAATGGATTTCGGTAGAGTGGGCTCGCTAACTTGATATCAAGTTAGCAAGCCACCGGATTTTTCGCAAAATCAAAAGCGCGGCAAAAAAACGAATCGCACGGCAAATTTACGGCAAAAAAACGGCAATTATTGCAAATATGATATTTATGATTTTCGTAAATGGGCCCGCTAACTTGACAGACGTCCAAACGATCAACTCAAAGAAAAGCCAAGAAACCCTCCGCTCTACCCAAAAACTCCAGCGCTCGAGCTTATTTGTATCCTCGGCAGGCAGCCCGGCAAAGCCTGTATACATATCGGATCAATAAAATAAGGGAAGGTCGAGTCGCGTGCCGGCGCGCGCGCTCGCTCTCACCTACATAAGGGGAAGCCTCCTGTACCTGTCCGGATAGGTGAGGCCGAGCTACCGTCGGCTTGGCTATAATTACTTTCGCCGCGTGCTCAGGCGCGGGTAGACGCTTCGGTTTTTCGCTTTTTCTGCGGTGAATTTTCAGAGTCCGGGGGGGATTAAGGAGCGAGTTTAATTGTCCAGCGAGCGCCGATTAATGGCGCCGATCTGTTTAATGAAAAGGGATATTTTCGCTGTTCGGTGGTGGGCCGGTCGTTATGTTTGCGGGAAAATTAAATAGAATCGTGGTTTTTTTGGGGTCGCCGGGAGAGTAAGTGGTTTAATTCCCTTTAATCGCGGGGTAGTTTCGAGCCTGAACGATTTCAGGAGCGATTATCGCCGCGTTACACGGCTCTATTTAAATCTGCGTTCGTGCTAAAGAGCAATTTCGTTATTAGTAAATCAAGTGTACTTAAGCCTGAGCTATAGTCTTAAGGTTAAAATCCAAAAATAGTCAACTTACTCCAGATTGTTAATAATTGCAGTTACTCCAAAACGCTCAATCATTAAACCAATCATCCACGCAAAATAAAGAAAACCGCCAATTTCCCGAAATTTTCCTTATTACATCTCACTCCAGACCAGTAATTAATAAATCGTTAACCACTCGCGCCTAGTCACTCGAGTCCCTAATGAATTTCTCCCACTCGATAGGCAGAAAAGGCCTCTTAAAGTCGCCTCAACCGTGACACGAGCGGCCTAACGCCAAAAATAGACCAGAGCGCTCAGTCACCGTCGATTTCCCCGCAAGAGTCCGCCCGCCCTCGACATTAATGACATTCTTGTCGCGCAATTAAACAAAGGCGCGCGCGCTGCAGTGCTCGCTTTTATCCGACTTAATCTCCGCTAACGACTGAACTTGTCCCGAGCCGCTGCGCCGGAAATGGGAGAAAGAAGAAAAGCTCGGGCAGCACGAAGTAAACAGTTATCGCGTCTTTTCGATTTTTGGAAGATGGATCGCTGATTGCCTTTTATTTCTCCGTTGATGTAGATAAAACACCGTTTTATATAGTCCGTAGAGATCGAGTTCAGATGTGAATCGAAAGTAGAGCGCTTTTAAACTTGTTGTCTTCATTTTCCCGTCGAATTGATATATACGCAGGCCCGATAACGATTTTCAAGTCACGGCCTCTGGATTTTTCTAACGATCGCGCGCAAAACGAAAACAATCTCGCAATTAGCGCGCTCCACCCGGAGCAATCCAATTTCAATTTCAAACTCAAAATAATAATTCATTCTAATTACGCTGTCTGTCGGCAAATCAATTTCCGCTCTATTTATCATCCGTCGCGCGCGCGCGCCACCGGCTCATTCTTTCACAAAACAAACGATCAGGAGCGAAATTAAAGAAAAGCTTTCTCCCGGCCGCGTCTCTGCGCATATAAGACACGATGCAAAAGGCATTAACATACAACATGGGCGTTGGTCGCCCTCGGGGGCCACACCTCGGCGGTAGCTCACGGAATTTGTCATCGTCCGAAAAAAATAAGGCGGTCAGGCGTAAGACAGCATAACCGATGCGTCAGCTCTATTTTACGCTTTAAATGTAACGAAAATGTGCGCGTATCGGTAGGTGGGATCGTGTAACGACGCTTGAGACACCTTCGGTGAGGTTGGGAGAGTAAAAAGAAAGGATAGCTCGCGTTGGTGGATTATTATAAATGGTGAGAGAGGAGGTGGGGAAAAAGGTTTTTCCGTGTATTATCGGGCGATAAGAGAGCCGTGAGGAAGTGGGCGCTCGTTAGTCGACGATATGCCGCGCCGGGCGACGGCTAATTGCGATATGGACGCCGGTGCTTTTGATTCTTTTTTGCTGGAAGACGTCGATGGGTGGGGATTGGGAGAATGGAAGGAGAGAGAGGAGAGGAAATGGATAGGGAGAGAGGCGATCGCGAAGAAATTCGTGGGGATAGTTAGTTTTGATGGAAGAAATAGTAACAGCTTTTAGTGAGTTAGGTTTTGTTTTAGATTTTGTGAAAGTGAGGTATGGATTTCATAGTTATGAATTTAATTTAGTGACGCGGTTTTGGTATTTAAAAGTTAAATGCTATTAATTATTTTATGAAATAGTTTTATTTACGTGGAAACTGCAAGTTTGCTTCAAATGTTTAATTATCCTTATTTTAATATAAAATTTAATGAGATTACTACTTCAAACATCACTAACTAAATAAATAAAGATTAAAAGATAAGCTTCATAACTGTAGGTAATTTAAATAATTTAACTACGTAAAATTATTAACTTAGTGTTGAGATACTTTCCCAGAAATTTAAAATAAATATTTGTATTTGTTTATGTACCTAGCTCACTATACCTCTGACCATAGGTGATTATTTAGACTTATGTTTTCCACGTTAACTTGATATCATCGATAGTCATACCATTATGCTTCAAACCCAGAATTCGAAAGTTGCCTTGATTATCTAACCCAACTAAAACCACACACAATAATAAAAAAAACAAAACCAAGCGAAAAACATCTTTCGAATATCCACCCTCACCTCAAAACCCAACCATCGTCAAGAACCATAAACATGATAAACATATTCAAACGAAAATTTTCTCACCGATCAATACAGCGTAATCCTCATAATGCGCTCTTACAAATTTCAGTGGCAATAAAGGCGCATGTGGGCGTTTTCTTTCCTCAACAAGCTACACAGCCGCTAAAAGAGCCTCGTCCATTCATCCTTTATAGCCGAAGCACCATTACCGGCGTGCGCCTTACACGAATAAATATATAATAATTTTGCAATCGACACTTTCGCTCGAGAATATCAAGGCTGCGCTCGCGCGCGGCGGGCTCGTTATTTGCTTTTGCCTCGGCCTTGCCCGGCCTGCGGCTTGTTAAACGGAATTTTCTCCGTTAAAAACGCGGATGTAACGCCGATCGGGTTTCTCGTACGGGGAAACTTTATAGGCTATCGTTAATATCTGCATTTAATGGCGATAACAGAGCTGAGCTCGCAAGAATTAAGGATAATGCGCTAATTAGACGGGCGCGCGAGCGTTTGGCTTTTGTGTATATTTATTCGCGCTGGTCTGCGAATGGCTTTTATCTTAATACGAGCGTGAAATATAGTTTCGTGGCGATGGGGGCTCGTTGGGTATTTTATCGAGCGTTTTGAAATCGAGAGTAACAAAGAGTATTGAATTTTTGTTGCCGCGACGTTCTTGGTAGAGCGATATTTTAGAAGTGCGTGGAATGTATATGAGGCTCGTATTGATAATCGATTTATATAGCGCGTTAAACCTGTTTTATAATTAAAATTATAATGGAAATTCAGAAGTGGACGTAAATTTACCGTCCACGGTAGCGACATTAACCGCAACAAAAAAGCCTCGTTACAAATTTTATATATACCATTATTAATTTAAACTAACTTCTTATTTATCGAAGAAAACGTTTCACTTACTAAAAAAAGCCCGACCTTAATCTTCATTAACATTCGCCAATGCGAGCACCGAGTAAACCAAGAACATCAAGCGCCGGATTTAAAATCCTTTTCGCATTCAGCCTTATGTTTTACAAGCGCTAAATCGATCGATAGCATCAATAATTCATGTACAGAGCTCGCGGTGCCGTCGTCCAAAATTACATCAGCATTCGGGGCGGAATATTAATGATTCTCCGTAAATAACAATGTCTAAACTCTTGCGCGCATTCCGCACGAGAGCCGCGCGCAACGATTTTTCACTCGCTCGGCCAGACTTGGCCGCTTCCGGAGCCGGAGGAGAGAGAGGGAAAAAAGCGAGGAACGAGCCGAGGGAGGGAAAAAAGGTGTATACCAAGAGCGCAAGCATATACATAGATATACACGTCGTAAATAAGAGGCCCCGTAGTATGGGTCCCTGCGTTAATGCCCGTCATTCTTGCTTCCGTCTTACGCTCGCGCGTATCATTATCGGCTTCTTTTTTTCTTTTCTCTTTCTCGGCGTCTGCTCTTCCTATATGTAGTTCTTTCGCGGTTTCGTTCGGTTTGCTTTTCGTGTTTCGTTATTATACTGTGCATGCAGAGGTTAGTGCCCACGTGTGTATCTTTGGTTGGGGCTGTTTTTTCCTCTTCGTTCTATTTCTATCGATTTCCTTTTTCTCGTCATTAGTGTAAAGCTTTTCGATGCCGATTGTTTAGTCTTAGTGTAAAGGCACATCAATTTTCTTTAACTGCCGTTAGGATAATGACAGAGTGGAGGTATTTTTAATGATTTCCAATCAGCTTGATGGTTTGGCCATTTATTTCTAAAGCACATCTATATATTCGTATTTCAAACTATTAGCTTTTTTTCGCTATTCTACAAATGAATCGTTATTATTCTAATAGGCCTCATAAAATAACATTATTATAGAAAGCACATACTTTCCACTATCAGTATTCCAAATCATATCATTAAACAAAATTACACATCATTAAAAACCAATACCACAGTAACATTCAAATTTCGCAGAAGTCGCCTAAAGCCGCCAACCTCGCTCAAAGCCACAAAGACAGAAAAAAAACAAAAAATCCTCGTCATTTCCCGCGAGATACAACTCAGCGTCATTGCGCTATCGACTTTGCTTCTTGCTCGTACCACCGCATCATGACTTCCTAAGTGAATGACCTCCCCGTTCTAGTACACATTACACACACACATGCACACTTCCCTCCCTCCCTCTCGATTCCCTCTCTATAGCTGCCCTACATGTATCCGTATAGCCAGTCCATACATCTCCCCCACCTTCTTCAACTTCAACTTCAGTCTGACTGCACAACGAGCTCGACCGCGGCGCTATGCAGCCGCGAATCGTCTCCGCTTCGCCGAAAGCACCCACTTATCTCCCCGCTCAGGTACCGTACGGCTCACCTGATGTTTAAGCCTCCACTCTCGAGACGGCGCTACTACTCCTTTCTCTCTCTTTTTTCTTTTTTTTCGCCTCTGCCTCCGCCTTTGGGAATTGCTAATAAAGCATCGCAAAGTGGCCGTCGCGGTGTTACTCTTCGCGATTGCCTCCCTCCTACTCTATATAACCCACGCGCCGAGCGGTACACACATACGTATATATAGAGAGCAAGACGCGGAGGAAGAAGCAGCACTCCGCCTGATGACGGCGCATTTTTCTCGCAGCGCGATATCGCGCCGGCACCGCCCCGAGGCTTCGCGACGCCGTCACTTTTGCCCGTATTGTGCGCGCCGCGGTTGAGTGAGAGAGGTAAAGTCGTGACTTTTTTCGAATGAGAGAGGCGCATTTTCTTGAATGGCGAGCGACGACGGCGGCTGGCTCGTGGCTATTTTGTAGCTGGCTGGCTCGCCGTGAATGCGATTCTAAATGTTGCGCGGCGCTTTTCACCGGGGGACTTGGGGTGGATTTGAATGCGGGGTTTAAAAAATAATTGAAGGGGTTTGATAAATCTTGTACAGAGTTTTTAGTTTTTAGAAAATGTTGTATTGGCGATAGAAAAACTAACGGAATATGTTTTAATCTTTGAAATCTTTGATGGCAAGCAAAGCTACCTATACAAAAACAAACAAAAACAGCAACAACGGCGGCGTTTCAGCCAACCCCACCGACAAGCATATAAAATTTTCCTCACCACAAGCTCCACCATAAAGCAACCACACACAATCCATCCTACAAAAAAAGCTCGCCACTGTCCCGCTTCCCTGAAATCCTCATTAAAACTCCTCCAAAAAAAAGCTGCCACAGCGACACAATGCTCCGGCTTTCCCGATCGCCCCCGCTCGCAGTGCGGCACGAAGGCAAACTACACATCCCAGGAGGCGCTGAGACAGAGTAGAGAAAACGAGCCCCCCGGCCCCACCGCTACTACTACCACTGGCTCTGCTATCGCCCCCGAGCATCTCGGCAGGCGCCGATTCCGTGTACAGCAGCAGCAGTCGCCGGGAACAAAGGCTCTCCTTATTTTCCACTTATGAGCTCCGCGTAGAGGCACTAGGCTAGAGGGAGAGAGAGCTCGTTCTCACGTACGTAATGCGCGGCGACGTGACCGAAGGAGAGAGAGGGAGAGAAGCTCCCGCAAAGCGGACAGGTGCAAACTAGAGGAGAAACTCGTGTCGAGCTCTTTTTTGCGAGGAGACGATCGAACTCCTTCGGGTTATGGCTCCGGGGGTAGTCGCCTTTGTCTCGCGGTTAGAGAGAGGATTTCTTCGTAGTTTTCTGCGAGAGCGGGCTTTTTTGCGTCGAGGGTTTCTTCGCGGAGTTAAGTAACAAGTGCTGTTTTCGTATTTTTGTCCGTTTTGTTGAACGCTTTAGTTTGAGCTTGGTTAAGAGGGTAAGATGAATTTGAAATTCGCGTTTGTGATGTGATTTTGTAGCTTGGAGCGGGATTTGCGCATAGTTGCGTATGTGGGTCAGCTTGAAATTCAAATTGCTGATGTTAAGGATTCCGGCATAAAAGTTTTAAGCAACATTGTAGATCTACATTTTATGACGCTTAATGATTTACTGTGGCGGTAAAATAGCATTATGCTTCTCATCTTAAATTTTGTACTATAATTTCATATTATACAGAATAAAAATTAATAAAAATTCAATCTGCACCGAGCAGAGACGCGTTAAAGCAAAGATTTTACGTTCCGTCGTAGAAGATCGCTTCAGTACTTTATTGTCTTAATTAGAGCTAATCTCGTGTAGTGACATTTTTAAATCTCACGATAGCGATAAGCGCTTAGTCAGCCTTTAAGACCGTGGCTTTAAGTGCTTTAAAACGCGTCAAGAGCCGAAGCCCTTCACTCTTCGTGTACCGGCGTAACAACGATTTTCTTTATACACCCGTGACAGCACGAAAATTTCCCCTTCTAAAATGTTTCATTCAATTTTCATCCGCATCGCTCTACGGATCGGATGAAAATATACGAGTAGGATGTCTGAACTACTCGAATTCCACGTAACCCTTCCATCAATGATGTTTTTTCACGTGTGACTGGTATCGCTTAAGTGAAAATAATGTCCTTTAATAAACTCTTTTCATAAACCGTTCTTTCAAACCCATCAAAAATACGATCTAACATCAAACGCATTACAACCCACCCATTAAAATTAAAAACCAATCCCCAAAAACCAGTCACGACCTCAGCCCAAAAAGCCACATACACACACCCCATGTACAAATCGTAACACGTGTCGCAACCAAAGGCCACCTCATGCATCATTCATAAAATATCTACCTGACAACATCGCGTCCCACTAATAACGGCCCCACGTCTGCACACACGTGTTATTTTCGCGTCCGAAATGGCTCCGACGAAAAGTCAGCTGGCTCCATTGTCAAGAGCGCGCCTGTCAAGATGCACCGATAGCCGATATATATACACATGGAGGCGCGCGCGTGAAATCGGCGCCAGGTTCCGGTTTTTCGCGAGCGCTAGGCACCTGCAAGATCGCGACGATGCGATTGCCTCGCGCAGATACGAGCGGGAATTAATTCGAATGGATATATTCAAATGACGGGAAAGTGCGCCTTTTCCCGGGAGTTATCTAATCGCGTTTTTTCGAGGATATTATTTAATTACGCTGGGAGAGATAGGCGCGAATCGAATTGAATTAAAGCAATCGAGCGCGGCGCTTAAATTATGGCTGTGTTAATTTGAGTATTAAATTGCCGTTAAATTGATTTCATCCGCAAGTTGGCGAGTACCCGTATAGGTGGACGACGAAGACAGTATATTTCAAAGACTTTTTATGTGGCGAGTCTTATCTTGAGAACTTTGAAGCGGAGGGAATAACAGTCTTTCGATGTTATTTAGTGCTGCTTGCGATTTCTTTTTGATTACCGATTTAGTTTACTGTGAAACCTGTCCAGTGTAAAATGTATCACAATTTTTAATAAGAAATTGATAACCGACTTAAACGCGTTAATCATAAAAATACACTCTAGAAAACTAAACCTGAACATCCAGTAGTAACAGACCGACTGTCTTACCACAATCCACTACCGTACACTAGTCTAACCTCCACCAATTTTCTTTTATTTTCCAGGTGATTCAGGGTAACAAGAACACCTACATCGAGGCCAAGCACACCCTGGACCCGCCCATCTGGGCCCAGAAGATTCGCTTCCTGCCCTACAGTTATCACCGTCGCACCGTCTGCATGCGGGTCGAGCTCTACGGCTGCGTGTGGAACGACGGAGTCGTCTCCTACTCTATGCCTCAAGGTGACAAGCGAGGTAACAATGAGTTCTTTGACGCCTCGTACGATGGTCACTGGAGTGATGCACTTCGTCGGGGACTTGGTCAGCTCACCGATGGACGGACTGGACCTGATCATATTAAGATGAGCCATTACGATTCTAACAGAGAGCAGGGATGGGTAGGATGGAAGAACGAAAGTAGGAAGGAGCTAGAAATTGTGTTCGAGTTTGATCATGTGAGGGAGTTCTCGGCTGTGCATATTTACTGCAACAATCAGTTTACGAGGGAGGTTCAGGTGAGTCGAAAAGATATTTGTTTTGTAGAAGGTGTTTCGTTGTTATTTGAAATGGTTAGACAAACTGGTGAATAATTATGGTCTATAGGATTTGAGATACTTACCTGTAATTGCAGTCTAGCCCAACCTGGATTTTTCCACTTACTGTCTGGAAATTAGTACTTTACCAAAGCGTACGATTTTCTTTGCGTGCAAAGCCGTAAGCTTTAACTTAACAATGCATTAATGGGCACAGGTACTGTTGCACATTAGCGACAAACTAATAATTACACTTACTCTGATGTCGCGTAAGATAATAATCGACCCACTTTGCTTTCAGGAATGCCGTATGAATTAATAACCATAGGAAGTCGGAAAAACATAATGCTCAGTCTCTTTCCTAACCTAGAATCAGCCCCATTTACAAAGCAATCGATAAACTACTTGTAGAGTAATGTCATAACACAAGCGCCTACCTTAAATCCCAGCATTACCATGCACACGGTAAATATTTATCGAATCCCCATCAACAAAGCGAGCAAAACTTCTAACCCCTCCACAATCCGCGCAATACCAGAAATAAGAACCGCCAAGGGCGTGTCATAAAGCCGTTTACCTCTGCCCAGATAATACAAGAATCCCTCCATGCCCGATAGAGCAAAAGAAAAAAAAAGCAAAAAAGAGAAATGATGAACTCCGTATATACCCACACCCTCCTCTCTCTCTTTCCCATATCTGCTCAAACTCGCGCGCGGCAATAGTTAGACGCGCGGGCGCAGACGAGGAAGAGGAAATTGGAAAGCCCTGCAGCCTGGCGCGAGTCTCGCTGAAAACGAAATGAAGGAGAAGAGAGAAAGAGGCAGCGCGTGTATATATACCTCGAGCTCGGAGCGTCCGGCTTCTGCCCTTTAATCTGTATACCCGCGAGGAAGAAGCCGCGGCGCATATATGAAAATCCAGTTTCCGCGGTCTGAGGAAGGAGAGGGAGAGTCAAGGGCGAATGAGAGAAAGATAGAGGAGCGCGTAACAACGACATCGTAGCCATTTGCGTGCGTGTATATACACTCGGTATCAGGGAAAAAAGGAGAATGCGAGTCAGAGAGGGAGAATGAGGGCAAAATTGCCCAGGGTAGGGAAAGTTGGGAAGAAAAGTAGGAGGAACGAAATGAAAGCCGCGAGGAGAGGCTCCGTATAGAAAAGAGCTGCAGCACAGTTTCCATGCGCAGTTTTTCCCTCAGCGAAAATTTTCCGCCTCGCGCGTTATTCTTCGCTTCTCGGATTTTATAATGGCCTGAGTGAAACACTCTCTCTCTCTCCTTCTCTCTCTCTCTTATTCGCCGCGCGTATCAAGATTTATTTGAATGGAGCGCCTCATTACCCAGCTCGACGCGCGATTGTATATAGAGACGCGAAAGGTTCAAGTGCGAGGGAGGAGATAGAGATGGATGCGAGATAAAGCGCCGAGGAATAAATATATATAGAAAGTTTCGAGGGAGGGGTTATGCGCGGCGATAAAGCGAAGAGGTAAAAAAATCGAAAACAGTGGAAAAATGTTCCATTGTGTTATGAGCAATGAGACTGCTCGCATTGTTTCTGGTCTCGCGAGTTTCTTCTGAATCGACGGGAATTCAACTTGCCGGCTTGAAAAGCGGTTTTTGAGAAAATGTGAAAAGCCGGGTGGACGTTTTTTGCTGAGTGGTACCGCAAGCAAAGAGGTGCAGGCATAAAAAAGCAGTTGTAACAATGTGGATCGAGCATAAGCGGAGTTAATTAAGCGAGCAGAAGAGGCGTGTATAATCGAAGAAGCAAACATAAAAAAAGAAGCGTTGAATAAACGAAAGAACAAGACGGAAATCTCCAGATAGCGAACAAAACCGAAGAGGCCGAGGAAGATTAAAGAAGCGCTTGATAAAGACGAAGTGGAAATAAAATGGGAAATAAATATGACAGAGCCTCGCACATGAAAGCAGTATCCAAGCAATAAAAGAAAATTAAGTGACGATTCAGAATACGGGCCGCCGAGTCCGGATCAAATAAGACCAAGACAAAAGACAGACGTACGCTCATTCAGACCATCTCAAAAAAAAAAAACACAAGC